>JAYKQN010000012.1:25072500-25240000 GCA_036785175.1 Eupleurogrammus muticus | reverse complement strand
AACGTGGTACCAGATCGTTTCACTCTATTAAAAAGGTGTAAAAACACATGCTAGCAACTAGTTATATATATACAGTACTACTCGGAAAATTAGAATATCGTGTAAAAGTTGTTTTATTCGGGCAATTTAACATAAAAGGTGAAACTAATACATTTTATAGTATTATTAAATGCAAAGTCAGATATTTCAAGCTTTTATTTGTTTTGATTTTGCTCATTAGAACTTACAGCTTCAGAAACCTGAAATTCAAAAACTCAGAAAATTAGAATATTGCTTGAAATCAATTTAAAAAAGGGATTTTAAATACAAAAATGTCAGGCCTCTGAAAATAAAATGTTGCATCTGTACTTAGTACTTGGTTGGGGCCCCTTTTGAACGAATGACTGCCTTAATCCTGCGCGGCATGGATGCTACCAGGTTGTGGCACATCTCCGGTGTTATGGAAGACCAACATGCTTCAATCGCGGCCTTGAGCTCTTCTTTATTGTTTGGTCTCTTCCCGTTCAGCTTTCTCTTGGCAATGCCCCACAGATTTTCTATGGGGTTCAGGTCAGGTGAGTTTGCGGGCCAATCAAGCACAGTAATCCCATGGTTGTTGAACCAGGATTTTGTACTTTTGGCAGTGTGGGCAGGTGCCAAGTCCTGCTGGAAGATGAAATCTGCATCCCCATAAAGCTGGTCCGCTGAAGCAAGCATGAAGTGCTCTAAAATGTCCTGGTAGACAGCTGCGTTTATGCTGGACTTGATAAAGCACAGAGGACCAACACCAGCAGCTGACATGGATCCCCAAGTCATCACAGCCTGGGGAAACTTAACACTGGACTTCATGCATCTTCCATTTTGCGCCTCTCCGGTCTTCCTCCAGACTCTGGGACCTTTGTTGCCAAATGAGATGCAAAACTTGCTCTCATCAGAAAAGAGGACTTTGGACCACTGGGCAACAGTCCAGTCTTTCTTTTCTCTAGCCCAGCTAAGGCGCCTCTGGCGTTGCTTGCTCGTGAGGAGCGGCTTGACAACAGGAATACGACATTTGAAGCCCATGTCCAGCATCCTCCTGCGTGTCGTTTCTCTTGAAGCAGCAACTCCAGCTTGAGTCCACTCCTTATGAAGTTTCCCCACACTTTTGAATGGCCCTTTCCTGACCATCTTCTCCAGGCTGCGGTCATCCCTCCGGCTTGTACACCGTTTTCTTCCACACTTCTGCCTTCCACTTAACTGTCCATTAATGTGCTTTGACACAGCACTCTGAGAACATCCAGCTTCTTTTGCGATCACTTTTTGTGTCTTACCCACCTTGTGCAGGGAGTCAATGATGGTTTTCTGCACAACTGTCAGATCTGCAGTCTTCCCCATGATTGTGAATTCTTCTAAACCAAAGACACAGGCTTTTTAAAGGCTCGGGACCCTTTTGCAGGTGTTTTGGATTACTTACCTGATTAGTGTGTGACACTTTGAGCCTTCAATACTGAAGCTTTTAACAGTATTCTAATTTTCTGAGTTTTTGAATTTGAGGTTTTCTGAAGCTGCAAGTCCTAATGAGCAAAATCAAAACAAATAAAAGCTTGAAATATCTCACTTTGCTTGTACTGAGTCTATAAAATGTATTGGTTTCACCTTTTATGTTGAATTGCATGAATAAAACAACTTTTACACAATATTCTAATTTTCCGAGTAGTACTGTATATATATATATATATAGATAGACACATTTTAACATTTCACCACTGTTCTGAGCCAATGCAGTGAAATTTCATTCTGTATTCACTTGTGTCTACCTGAGTGATAATAAAGTGCTCATTCATTATTAGTTCTATCAAATAAAGGGAACTTCTACTTTTTTCAACCAAATTCAGACCACTCAGTAAAAACACTCTCCAGCTCACTGTGTCTATGTGAACCTGTGTGAATACAGACAATAATAATCCTGTCTTTATCAACTCTGGTGCAGCAGAAGCTGCAGCCTGCTACTGCCTCTACCCCCCCCACGCAACAAGCCCCGCCCTCTTTGTGCCCGTGGCTAAATTCACCACTGTTGCATCCTTAAAACCACACAAACACACACACAGACACACACACACACACATCAGGGGGGGGAACGGCCGAAACGGGTGCAGAAGCTGTTTTTTAATTAGTTCCGGGGCTCGGCCGGAGGAGGAAGGAGTGATATCAATGATTCTACATCTTATCTGGGCCTGAGATACACATCTCACAAATATATGCTACCCCCCGTCTCTCCTTCACCCGCCACCTCGCTAAGTCTCTTCGACAGTTTGCCGTTATCGCGGCCGATCAATAGCGAGGTGATTATTATTCCTGACCTCGCCCGTCACACACACACACACACACACACACACACACACACACACACACACACACACACACACACACACACACACACACACACACACACACACTCGGAGGTTGTGACGTGCGTTGGCGATAACCTGCAGTTACAAGGTTAATATGTGTGGTCGTACACGTGCTGCATGTTGCAGGTGTTCTCCGCTGCCTCTTCACTCCATTAGAGCCACGAAACGACCACGAAGAAAACACACACACACACACACACAAAAACACACACACACACACACACACACATATATGGTTTTGAAGACTTTAGGATGTTTGACTGCTATTTGTTTTGAAACCAGGACCGATATATACGCAAATAAACGACAGCTCACGATACCAAAATATAGAATATTCTGTAAAGGTCAAAGGTCAACTGGTGCTCATTTACCATTTTCACTCGACCAAATGACTAGAAAACTTCGTTGAGGAGCGAAACCCTGCACAGACGAACGCAAAAAACGGTCGGATGCTAAAAGTCTACGAAGAGCTCTGAACAAGAGGAGTGTTGGTGATCGACTTTTATTTTTAGTCTGTTGTTGGAATCTTTTATTTTATAAAGGAATTGTTGTTTTGACGCAAAACGCAAAAAACTCTTTTATTTCAAAACGGACAACAAATCCAGACTGTGAGGCTGAATAGTTCCCTGTTACAGGTTTTTTTTAACCTTGTACGTTGTAAAGGTCTTAGAATAAACTGTAAAGTTCAAAATAGAATTGAATTAATACATAAAATGTGTTATTGTATTTGTAATTAATTCATCATAATTAACACAGCTGTCATTTTAACCTAAATATGTTAAATTTAAATCTATTTCTCTAATTTTTTGTGTTCAGATATAAGGGGGGGGGGCTCACCTCATGGATCGCAGGTCCCACCCCCTGATGGCGGTGTCGTTGGCGGTGGCGAGCTGGCTGCAGTTGTGGTGGGGGCTCCATTTGCCCGAGGTGAACTTCAGCTGACCTTTGCCCTCCAGCGTGGCGACGCTGGCGACCTGCGGGAGGACACGAGGGGGGGGCGGAAGGGGGGGGGGGCGTCAATTTCATGCAAATACCTGCGACGGCGGCAGGCGTTCAATCAGCATAATGAGGCTTTATTAACAGTCATTTTCTCTGCAGGAAACGCTCACAACTACAGTCACTCAGCAGCACCCAGACACGTACTTATTATTTATCACCAATCAATCATGCCTCAGTCTCCACATTCTACGTCGGTTTCAGGATTTCGTTTTTTTTTTTTCAGGTTGCAGATTCAGCCTCGACATGTTTATTCCTGCAGAATGACGTTTACACGACGTCACTTTTCTGATTTTTACTCTAATTCCTATGACTGACATCTGGATATGGACAAACAATGTGGAGCATTAATTAATACTGACAGAAACCAAAGACTAAATACTGCAAATGCAGCTTTAAATGAGCCGTCAGGATAAAATAATTAATGCTAGGTTCCTTTTTTTCTATTTTGGCATGTAAAAGTAGTGAAAACTGTGGATTCTGTGTAACTGGCACATCATTAACACCTGAACAAACATCATTTCTGCTATTTAGGGTTGTTTTCTGCTTAAATCACAGATACCTTAGATTAAATTACAGTAAATTACCAAACAACAGCCAGGGTGTTTTTTTTGTTTCAGTCATTTATCCGATCAGGCCTTTATTTGAGACCGGGCAGCAATTTGAGACCAGACAAAAATCTTGTTCGGAAAAATGGAAAAATATGGTAATTTACTCAAAACCATTTATTAAATCAGTAAAAACTACTGTAAAACCTACATTTTTCAGATTACAGTTCTGTAGTTAAACGTCTCTCTGCTGCTTTTACTTTGCATATTTTAGACACAGAAAGTTGGAATTTCATGTTGTATTTTTAAAAAAAAAAATTTTGTAGCACCAATGGTCACATCTTCTTCCTGGTTTTAATTAATTAATTTCCTTTTTAAATAAATTAAACCCTGTGTTTATTTGCAACCATCTGGCATTCTATATTTAAAACTTGGCTGTTGTTTGGTAATTTACGGTAGTTTAGATTTAATTGATCCCACAACAAATAAATACACCTTTGACCACAGCTCAAGAACAGTGATAATATCAATAAAAACAGGATGCACATAATTGATGAATTGTCTTATAATATATGGATTATCTCAATATTGTGAGATACTGTTGTTATTTCAAGGTGTAAATTCTGCTTTTTTGCCTCCAACTGGTCAAATATCAGCTTTAAAGGACCATTAATATGGAAAATACTGCAGTGAGGATGATAAAGGGAGTGAAATTCACCACATATGTAAATGTTGTTTTCTCAGAACCCTGCTAAACATAATCGTTGGTAATTTTCTCCAGCGTGGCTCCTACATATGGATCAGAACTACTGCGTTCCCAGCATGCATCTGTCTCCTCCGACTTACTTATGGATCAACCGGCGGGTCGAAAAGACGAACCCTCGGAGCTTTTAGAAGGCCGATGAAGCTTGTTGGGGTTTGAAAACTCATTTTAATTCATTCTAATGTAACAGGAGAAAAAAATAAAAGCTTCAACTGAAAGAACGTCACAGGGTTCGAATGTTAGAGCGAAGGAGTTCGGGTCAAAACATGACGTACAATATATATATATATATATATATGTATATATATACATATATATACATATATACGTATATATATACATATATGTATATTTATATATTTACATATACACATATATATGTATATATACATATATGTGTATATGTATATATATACATATATATGTGTATATGTGTATATACATATATATATATATATATATATATATATATATATATATGTATATATATATACATATGTATGTATATATTAGTGATGCACGATATATCGGCCAACCGATATATATCGGCCGATATGTCACGTTTTTTAACTTATCGGTATCGGTCCGATATCAACAAATTCTGGCCGATATGTCAACAATGTGCAGAGTTAAACCGCTACAGTTAGTTGGGTCACTGTCTGTGTGTCTCTCGGCGACGCGCTAAGCTAAGCTAGCTGGTCCTAGCGGGCTCCTCCGTCACATCGCATCGCCCGAAAAGACAAAAAAAATGCGCGGAACGTTGCTCCGGGTGTCGGACGCCGTCCTGCCGCCTTCTCGTCGGCGGCCGCGGCGGAGGCGGAGGAGGCCGCTGTCTTTTCGGGCGATGCGATGTGACGGAGGAGCCCGCTAGGACCAGCTAGCTTAGCTTAGCGCGTCGCCGAGAGACACGCAGACAGTGACCCAACTAACTGTAGCGGTTTCTCCTAGCGGCTCCTCAGTCACATCGCATCGCCCGAAAAGACAAAAAAAAATGCGCAGAGCGTTGCTCCGGGGTGTCGGACGCCGTCCTGCCGCCTCCGCCGCCGACGTTGCCGCCTTCGCGGAGCTCCATCGGGTCCGCTCCGCCGTACTTCCTCTAACCACATGACAGAGTTTTACAGTGAGCCTTCCTTTAAATAAACAGCACTGTTGTGCTTTTCAAATGTACAGTGTTTTTTCTGGTCTGTACTAAATTTGTGACACTACAGAAAACTTTTCTCTACATATATCGATATCGGCAAATATCGATATCGGCAGTGACTGCCGATATGTATATCGGATATCGATATCGGCCGAAATTTTCACATCGGTGCATCCCTAGTTTTTTCGTTATATGAAAAAAAGTGAGAAAATGGGGAAACGACTCATCTCTAATCATCAATGTGAACATTGACCTTGCTGCAGTCTTCCTCTCCTTTGACCTCCTGTTTTATGACTTCTTAACATCGTCTAAACCCTGTCTCCACTCTTCTATGAAGGACTATCTGCTATATATATATATATATATATATATTGCTATATATATATATATATATATATATATATATATATGTATATAAAATAGCGAGTGATTTATCTATTACAATCAGTCCTCTGGAGTTCCCCAGGGTTCAGTTCTTAGCCCCCTCGTCATTTATTATTTTGTACATTTCGCAAAAAAGAACCAGATGAACAGCCTGTGAGGGCTTGAAATGTTTTTTTTTTAAGTATAAAAAGTTGTCGTACTATTGGGTGTTTTTCCTTAAACTACCAAAAATACAAATACAACATCAGTCATTATGTGCAAAAAAAGTAATTGAATAATACAGAAATTTCTATAATAATATAGAAAATATAGAAACGTTTTTAGTTTGTCCTCATCATTTCATAACCTATATATACATACTTATATTCAAACATACACATTTTCCAAGTATTTGTTCACCTGCCTTGACTCACATATAAACTAAGCTCCATCCTATTCCTAACCCATAGGGTTCCATAGGATGTGGGTCCACCTTTTGCAGCTATTACAGCGTCAACTCTTCCATGAAGGCTGTCCACAAGGTTGCAGTGTGCGTTCGTATATGTCATTGTTTGTTTTTTCGTTATCTGAACCAGTAAAAAAGTGATAAAATGGGGAAACAACTCATCTCTACTCATCAATGTAAACATTGACCTTTCAATTAGTTTCAGTATAATATTTTTTTGTTTGTTGCAGCAGTCCTTTACATGTGAATCACGTTTCATTCAAAAATTCATAGAATCAAATTAAATGTAATTTGAAAGTAAACAGGTACAGTACAACATCAATACATTAGAAGATTGCATCATTCTTTCTTCATTTGATTGGCAGTCTTTGAACTGTGTGATGTGATGTCATTGATGACATCACATATCCATATAATTACATGTCACTGATGACATCACATCATTGTGTGATGTCACAGGGGTTTGACATGATACTTTGCAACATTGTTTCAATTCTGAGCCTATATAAGTCCACTGTTCAGCACATCAAACCTCATATCGCAGAAGCCAGCAAACGCTCGCAGACGCACTCGGACACACGTAGACCAGTGATAGATTTAATCTGTTATTTGGAAAACAACATCACCTGTGTAATTACCACCGCCCTTTGTGAACATCAAGCAAAGAAAATGCAGTGTGTAATGGAAATCGATATGGCTCTTGAGGCAAAACCCATCAGTCCCAACAAGAGAACCAGGAGAATGGAGACACTTCGCACAGCATTGGATGAGGCCAAACAACAGCTGGCCTCCCAATATGACCACAAGGACCTGTGCATGAAGAAAGATCAAGAGATCAAGCTGCTGAAGGAGCAACTTGAGGCTCTCACGGTAGAGGGCAAGGAGGAAGGAAAGTACACCTTTGAAAACAAAATCGTACTTTCTGACTACCTGCCAAAGGAAATGTATCTGACCAAGGTGATCGATCGTGATCCTTGGTCCGATTATTTCACCAACAATGGCAAGAAAACCAGAAGACTGGACAAACTTCGTTCAGAGTTGGATATGGTAAACATCGAGTTGGCTTACCAACAGTACTACCATGACCTGTGCATTGAGAAAGATCAGGAGATTGAGATCCTAAAACAGCACATCCAGACCCTTGCTACACAAGACATGCTGCCTGAACAACTGGTTTTGGAGGATTCCAACAACTTTCAGCTCGAAGACGAGCAGATCGGAAGTGCCTGGGCACCGAATTTGACCCAAGAGCAGTTCATGATCGAGCTCCATGAGGTGAATGATACCTTTGTGAATCAAACTGAATTTTTCGACCTGAATGTCATGGAAGTGGATCCCCAGACCAAGTTCACCAGTAACAACAAGAAAACTAGGAGAATTGACAATCTCCGCACAGAGTTAGCCTACAACAAAAACCTGTGCATCGAGAAAGATCAAGAGATCTGGATGCTGAAACAGCAAATCGAGGTTCTCATGACACATGTGGCGACATGCGAATGGAGCCAAGCACAATTCATGGCTGATCAGCAACAATCTGAAGTCCAGTACCAACAAAATCCAGAAATTCTGAACTACGAATACCCAATGTACATTCCTGAGGACCAACAGAATCAGGAAATTGTCAACCACGAATACCCAATGTACGTTCCTGAGTACGAGCAGTATCAGGAAATTGTCAACCACGAATACCCAATGTACGTTCCTGAGTACGAGCAGTATCAGGAAATTGTCAACCACGAATACCCAATGTACGTTCCTGAGTACGAGCAGTATCAGGAAATTGTCAACCACGAATACCCAATGTACCAAGTTGGACATGAGGAGTTTGTGGTGGCAAATGAATTGACCCAAGTTCAATTCATTGCTGAGCAGCAACAACCTGGAGCTGAGTATGAACAAAACGTGGAAATTTTGAACTCCGAATATCCACAGGTATTGAGCCAGGATCAAATCATGGCTGAGCTCCAGGCAGAGAGAGACACCAACAAAGAACTCAGGGACAAGTTCCAGGAGTTACAAGTCGCACACGAGGAGTTAAAAGTTGCAAATAAATTGAGCCAGGAACAAGTTATGGCTGAGCAGAAACAAATTGGAGATGAGTTTCACAAACTTCTGGACTTTATGGAACACGAACACCAGAAGCTCCAAGTTAACCATGAGAATTTGAAGGCGGCGCACAAATTGAGAAAGGAATTATTGGTGGCTGAGCTCAAGAGAGAGAAAGAAAAAGGCAAAGAACAGAACAGCAAATTTCAGAATTTGCGACAGCTTCATGAGGAGTTAAAGGAGGAACATGCATTGAGCCAAAGAAAGAACCAAGCATGCCACAAAACACTCGAACTAGAAATGGTCTTACAGAGCAAGAAGCTTCAAGAGATTCAAAAGCTTCATGAGGACCTAAAGGTGGCACACAAACTAAGCCAGGAAAAAGCCATGGCTGACCTTCAGACGGAGAAGGACACAATTGCCAGACAGCACTCTGAGTTTCAGAAGCTCCATGTTTTACATGAGGAGTTAAAAGTAGCACACAAATTGAGCCAAGACAAACTCACGGCTGACCTCCAGTCAGAGAAGCAGTCAAACGTCTTACAGAACGACAAACTCCAGAAGCTGGAACAGCTTCATGAGGACTTGAAGGAAAAACATAACGTGGGGCAGGACAAATACCTGTCTTACCTCCAGAAGGCAAAAAACACAATTGCCTTGCAGAGCAACAAATTTGACGAGCTTCAAGTTTCCCATGAGGAGTTAAAGATGAGCCAGAACAGACTAATGGCTGAGCTCCAGACGGAGAGAGACAGAAACACCTCACAGAACAACGAGATTCAGAAGCTTCAAGATTCAATTGAGGAGTTGAAACTGGCACACGAATTGAGCCAGCAGCAGCTAATGAGCGAGCTCCTGTTGGAGAAAGAAAAGAACCGTCAAGAAGAGCAGCAGCAAGACACAGACACAGAAAAAGAAGACGTCGAGGACATTGAACATGCAAACCCTGAACCACATGAAGATGAAGTGTCTGAGGACACAAACCCACACAAAAAGACTTCAAGCTGGAAGAGAGTCCGACATGCGTTGGGGCTGAAAAAACCACAACGCTGGAAGAAAAAAAGCAATCCCTAACTCAACACAAACCCTGAAGTCCCAGATGCTAATGAAGTGTCTGAGGACACAAAAAAAAAAAAAAAAAAAAAAAAAAAAAGTTTAAAACTGAAAGAAAATCCAACATGCGTTGGAGCTAAAAAAAAAAACAAAAAAAAAAAAAAAAAAACCCTTAACCTCTCCTTTTTCCCCACTTTCCTCTTCCCCTAATCCAGGGATGAGCCATCCTAGTCCTTCAAGGCTCGCTTTTGGTTCAACCAAGCGTTTTACACCCGGTTTTACTAATCTAGCATTGGTGGAATTAGGGTGTGGAACTGCTTGGCACAAAAGCCTGCACCCACAGGACCAGGGTGGCCTACTCTTAACCTCCTCTTTTCTACTTTCCCCTACCAACTTTCTCTTTCCTACTTTCCTATCCCCTCTCCCTGTGCTGTGACCTTGTCGTGGTGGAGAGGCTTGAGTGCTTCTAGGATTCTGAGAGTGAAGCTGGGAGGAGCGTTCAGCTCCTGGCAGGTTTTCCCCAGACCAGACTGGTCTCAGATGAGGAGCATGACCAACGTCAGCACACTGGCCTCCAGGTTGGAGGTTTGGCGTGGCGCTAACAGCACCACCTGCAAAAACTGGTATTGTCAAAGAAACTACAATGAGCAAATGAATTGACATCAGGCCCATAGTAGACTGTGGCCACCCAGACAGAAATGTTTGACAACCATATCTTGGTTATCACTGTACCGTTAGCATTTAATCTAGTGTCATTAGAAAGCTTGTTTATTTTTCCTTAACAATGGTGTCCTACAAGAAAATCAACATCATAACTCATACATTCTCATGCTCTGAAAATCTTCTTGCTCCTAATAATGTTTTAGGTAAACGTTTTCCTAACAACATATAAACATATGGATCCCCTGCCGGTTTTTATGTCATTGTTCATGTTGTAGCTATATGATTTTTAACGTGAATTTAGTTTTATATCAATTAAATAAAAAAATTTAAAAAAACATGAAAGTAATAACATTATTACATCAACTCATCAAATAATGTTTGAGACTTAAATGGAGGTCTAAATCAATAATCCATTTAAATATTCAACCATGATTTTCATTAGGTCACCTGAATTACTTTTTAAAATGTATAAACCTGACCATGACACCTACATATTTACTTTTTTAAACAATGATATTTTAATCATTACATGTATGAACCTTTTGCACTGAATCACTGAACTCCTGAAACCAGCTTTTACAAATGTTGCCTGTGTGTGTGTTTGATTTTTTACCTGTGGCCAAGTGATTAGAACACCTGATTCTGATCATTTGGAAGGGAAAATGGGTCCCACAGACCCAAATCAACAGTGATATTATAAATATGTCATAAAATGGTACAGCAGAAAACAGATAAGCCTCTATTTGATGTATTCATTGTTTTTTCATTACATGAACCAGTGAAAAAAAAAGTGATAAAACGGGGAAATGACTCAATGTGAACATTGACCTTTCAATTAGTTTCAGTATAACATGGGCTTTTTTTCAATTAAATGTAATTTGAAAGTAAACAGGTAGAGTACAACATCAAAACATTAGAAGATTGTCACACACACTTATACTCACACAAACTAAGAATTAATTACTCTCAGACACATAGTTGTACTCACACATACCTACAATCATCTCCATCATAATCACACATACATACTTAAACACACACACACACGTGGAGTGTAGAACATCAGTAATTCTCTGTGTATCTTCGCAGCTATTGATAAAT
Organism: Eupleurogrammus muticus; assembly: GCA_036785175.1. Lineage (NCBI taxonomy): Eukaryota > Metazoa > Chordata > Actinopteri > Scombriformes > Trichiuridae > Eupleurogrammus > Eupleurogrammus muticus. The sequence goes on along the minus strand of JAYKQN010000012.1, from coordinate 25,228,491 downwards.
ATCAAGTCTACCTAAAATTAGATGAAGTAAAATGAAAACTTCTGAACATCCTCTTCAGGTGTCTGGTAAATGCAAAGTGCAAAATACAAATTACGTTCTGAGTTCAGGCCCAGCAGAACCCGTCCTGTCACTCAACAGCTCCAGACTCTAAACGACCAAAAAAAAAAAAGTTCTCTGACATCTAATTTATACAACATTAGTCATTATGTGCAAAAACAGTAATTGAATAATATAGAAATTAAACAAAAGGTGTTTTTAGTTTGTCCTCTGGGTTTACGTCTCAGTCCACTCATCATTCAATAACCTATACACACATGTATACACATACTTATACTCGCTCATGTACTAATACTTACTAATAATCACACACACACACACACACACACACACACACACACATATATACATACTTATATTCAAACATGTGCATTTTCCAAGTATTTGTTCACCTGCCTTGACTCACATATAAACTAAGCTCCATCCTATTCCTAACCCATAGGGTTCCATAGGATGTGGGTCCACCTTTTGCAGCCATTACAGCGTCAACTCTTCCATGAAGGCTGTCCACAAGGTTGCAGAGTGTGTTCATATATGTCATTGTTTGTTTTTTCTAGTGATGCACGATATATCGCCAACCGATATATATCGGCCGATATGTCACGTTTTTTAACTTATCGGTATCGGTCCGATATCAACAAATTCTGGCCGATATGTCAACAATGTGCAGAGTTAAACCTACAGTTAGTTGGGTCACTGTCTGCGTGTCTCTCGGCGACGCGCTAAGCTAAGCTAAGCTAAGCTAGCTGGTCCTAGCGGGCTCCTCCGTCACATCGCCCGAAAAGACAAAAAAAATGCGCGGAACGTTGCTCCGGGTGTCGGACGCCGTCCTGCCGCCTTCTCGTCGGCGGCCGCGGCGGAGGCGGAGGAGGCTGCTGTCTTTTCGGGCGATGCGATGTGACGGAGGAGCCCGCTAGGACCAGCTAGCTTAGCTTAGCGCGTCGCCGAGAGACACGCAGACAGTGACCCAACTAACTGTAGCGGTTTCTCCTAGCGGGCTCCTCCGTCACATCGCATCGCCCGAAAAGACAAAAAAAAAATGCGCAGAACGTTGCTCCGGGGTGTCGGACGCCGTCCTGCCGCCTTCTCATCGCCGGCCTCCGCCTCCGCCGCCGACGTTGCCGCCTTCACGGACCATCGGGTCCGCTCCGCCGTACTTCCTCTAACCACATGACAGTTTTACAGTGAGCCTTCCTTTAAATAAAGAGCACTGTTGTGCTTTTCAAATGTACAGTGTTTTTTCTGGTCTGTACTAAATTTGTGACACTACAGAAAACTTTTCTCTACATATATCGATATCGGCAAATATCGATATCGGCAGTGACTGCCGATATGTATATCGGATATCGATATCGGCCAAAATTTTCACATCGGTGCATCCCTAGTATATATATATATATACATATATGTATATATATATACATATGTATGTATGTATATACATATATACATATACACATATATATGTATGTATATACATATATGTATATATATGTATATATACGTATATATACACATATGTATATACATATATGTATATATATACATATATATGTGTATATGTATATACATACATACATATGTATATATATATACATACATACATATATATGTATATACATGTATGTATATACATATATACACATGTATATGTACATATATACACACACATATATATACATACATATATACACATGCGCACACACACACACACACACACACACATATATATATTCCATGTATCACTTTTCCTCCTTAAAAGACGAGAATCCAGTTAATTCTGAGAATGATTATTATGATGCGTCCAAAAAGGCCAAAAAGGTTCCCTTCCTCCTCTTCTTCCCTCCATCCGTGGCCAGTGGATCATCGATCGGCCATGGCGGCGTTGGCTCATTACTCCAGAGAGGGAGGAGAACAAAGAGGAGAAGCGAGGAGGAAACAGAGGAGCCGGGGAAGGTGACAGGAAGGAGATGGAAACGGACCTTGAGCGGAGGAGGAGGAGAAGAAGGGTTTTCCTCTGCGGCCTTCATGTATAATTCCACCACTTCTTTCCTTTTTTTTATCCCCCATGAATTTTCATGGCTGGATGAAATATAAATATTCTCAGTTATTGAGCGAAAAACAGGTTGTGTAAAAATCTGTGTGGACCTGAATCAGAGGTGAGTCACGATGCGGAAAATATGTGGAAATTATTCACTTAAAAAAAAAAAAAATTACACATGTTCTAGAGGAGTGGTTCTCAAAGTGTGGTCCGGGGACCCCCAGGGGTCCTTGAAGAGAAAATCTATTTATTTTCACTATAATCACACGATGACAGAATGTAGGAGCATTTGTAAAGAGGAATGCTGATACTGACTATTCTGAGAGTGGATTCATTGATCAATTATTGAAACTATTCATTGATTAGTTGTTTGGTTCATAAAATGTTTAAAATACATTTTTCAAAGTCCACAACCCAAAGATCACCAGTTTACTATTATAGAGGAATAAAGAAACCAGGAAATAATCAGAATTTGGACATTTTATAATTAAACAATGACTCAAATTGGGTAATTGATTAGCAAATTCATTGGCGATTAATGTAATTGTTGGCACCTAAATCTATAAATGTACATTCTGTATACATAATAATACATTAATTTTATATTTAGTATAAATATTATATTTTGTATAAAAATTCAACATGACACTGTGATGTTTTATAAGATTTTTTATCTACATTATGTTGTGAATATTGAAGTTTTTCTTCAAATTAAGTCCTCCTTAAAAATAATAATATTAATAATAGTATATATGTGAATATTTCTTACAGGGCTGTAACTAACAACTAGTTTGATTAATCAATTCATTATTTAAATTATAATTGATTATTTGTTTGGTTCATAAAATGGTGTAAAATGTTTGGACATTTCCTCTTTAAAATTACACTAATTGATTAATCAACTAGTGTAAATGTTGGCAATTAACGTGATAGTTGGCGATTAATTAAATCATCAATTAATTGGTGCAGCTCTAACAAACGTATATAATTACAATTTTTATTATCCATATATTGATGTATTTTTATATATATTATTGTATTAATAAAGGTGAGTGAAAACTAAATAAATCAAATGTAAAATAAAATAAATGAGAAAAAAATACACAAATAAATTAATTTTATAAAACAACTAAATGGCAAATTATGGTATATTTATTAATTGAATAATTATAAATGTACTGCATCATTATTTGTGTATTTATTCTTGATTTTGGCAGTTTCAGTCCTCCATATTTTGCCTATGCAATAATCAAGTTCTACTTTTGTGAGTTTGACATCCTCGATGTGGAAAAAGCTCAAACACACAGATCTGCAGTGAAACACACAGCAGTGAAAGCTGCAGTTTGTGGTGAGGATGTGAACGTTTACAGCACAGCAACCTTCACGCCGTCGTTCCATATTGTACAAAAAAAAAATGGAAAAATCGAAGTTAATTTAGCGGCTGCTTTCACCGCTTTCTGACCCTCGCAGCTCTGCAAAGAATTTCTGGTTCAGAAAAGGAGCAGAAAGAGACAAGTTTCACTCCAAAGATCTCAAAAGGAGATATTCTGGACTCGGCCAGGAAGGATTACATTTCTTGTATCCGTGACCCGAGGGATGTGTGTGTGTGTGTGTGTGTGTGTGTGTGTGTGTGTGTGTGTGTGTTTCATCTTTTTTAATCCTGTGAAGTAGGCAGGTCACGGCGTGAAGAATCAGACACAACGTCGGAGTGAAATGTGCAACACGAAGCCAAACTTGACCAAAAGGAGGCGAAGGCGTCCTCTGGGATCAGGAGGCTTCAGGGTCAACACGAGGCCTCTGGTCCGTCCCCTTCCTCCACATCTTCCTCTACCGGTAAAAACGACTTGTTTCTGAGCTTTTTTAACCACGACGATGAATTTATTTTGCACAAAAAGGGAAAAAAAAGGAAAATTCGTGTGATTTCATCCACTGAACTCGATCCTAGTCTGTGCAGAAGATGTCAAATTAATAAAACTGTTTAAACACAGGTTGAAAAGCATTTATCAGGTCTATAAAAACGTGCGTTTTGTGTCCATGTTGGGGTCTTTTAGAAAAAAAACACACTGAATATGCAATATTTTGACAAAAATTGTCAAATAACTAAAAAAGACAAATAATTTTTTTAAAATATTTATTCCATCTACATTATAAAACTAGTTGATAGCATGTGTTGTTCATTTTTAAACCTTTTTTTCTTTTTTTGGGATTATTATTGAAAAAAAAATCTTTATTATTATTATTATTACTTCATAATTCAGGGGGTTTAGCTGCTATTTAATTCCTCACACTAACACAAGAGGCGTTCACAGACCCTCAGGAAATCCCAGCACTATCACCTAATAGAACAGAATCTGGACCTAAACTCACTTATTTATATAAAACATAAATTACAGTAAAATGACCAGGTTGAAATACTATAAAGAAAGAGATTTATCGTAAATCTGGTTTTATTGGCCTATACAATTTAATCTGATGTGTAGATTGAGATGTGACACTCTACTACAAACACTGCTAAACATACACGGTGGCTAAACTATATTATCCTATATTATATTATATTGTATATATTTTAGTTATTTTTTTTAAATAAAGGATTATTTAAATTTATCTAGATCTTAACGTATGTCCACATCTTACCAAAAGTACATTTTTCTATTAGGGTTTAGAACACGTCCTCATTTCAAGAAGAGGATTAGATTTGTAGCTGGATGGATTTAAGTTCATTCTAACTGGTCCAAACCACTACAGGTCAAATGTTCCTGTTTGTGGCTAATGATCTATTCAGATAATTATTCATTATTATCAGAATAATCTTTGGTTGTGACCCTGTACCCCCCCCCCCCCCCCCCCCCCCACACACACACACACACACACACACACACACACACCCCATCTATCGGGGTTCAGCCGTCCAGGAGTCCTGGATCGGGACCATGGATCCTGGACTCCTGGCTCCATTACTGCTCTAACTATGTTAGGAGCCCTAACAAGGGGGGGGGGGGGGTATCCAGGACGAAGAGAGAGTGTGTGTGTGTGTGTGTGTGTGTGTGTGTGTATGTGTGTGTGAGCAGATGTGCAGGACAAGGTGTGTTTGAGTGTATTGACACACACACACACAAATCTTCAAACAATGCAGACTGGAACGTTTCTGGTTATATCCCTGTCTTATACGTGTACACTCTCACAAACACACACACACACACACACATACACACACACACACACACACACACACACACACACACACTAATCTAGGCCAGGCCCTTGAGAGGCTGCAGCTGGACCAGTGCAGATGAACACATCAGCCTCTGACAGATCGAGGAGGAAGGGAGGGAGGAGATTAGCATTCTCATCAGCTCTGGAGGAATCTGTCTTCTGCTGCCAGGCTCCTTTCCTCTCCTCCTCCTCCTCCTCCTCCTCCTCTTCCTCTTCATCCTCTTCCTCTTCCTCCTCCTCCTCTTCCTCTTCCTCTTCCTCTTCCTCTTCCTCCTCTCCTCCTCTCCTTCATCCCTTCCTCCTCATCAAGTCGTCCCTCATCCATTTCTCCCTCTCCCCCTAACCTTCTTCTTCCTTCCAATCAGCCGGAGCCCCTCCATCACTCCTTTCCTCCCTGCATCCTCCCTTTTCTCATTACACCCCAACACACACACACACACACACACGCACAAAACACACACGCACACACACACACACACACACACACCTCTCCCCTGCTGGAGTTAATAGCCATGTCGTCCAGTGTCGGTGGTGTTAGCCGACCTCACACAGGGGTCACGGTGCAGGACACACACACACACACACACACACACACACACACACACACACACACACACACACACACACACACACACACACACACACACACACACACACACACACACACACACACACACACACACACACACACCCTAACAAATGACTTATTTTTTACTACAGTCACCTTTTCATTTATGGGGATTTTTGATTGCTAATTAAAATTGGAACCCACATGGATTTATCAGGTTTTGCAAATAAACTCCCCACATACATTATATTATAATTATTTGATGTGATATTAAAACAAGGAAACAATATTTTTGGGGGTTTAGTTGAGAAAGATGTAAAATAATGTATTCTGAATGGAAAAGCACCGGGCATTGATAAGATGTCAGAATTCGTCTTTATTGTCACCATTAACTCTGAAACACATCCATACAGGCAGTGAAATATGAAGCCGCTGCAGAGATAAGGCGCAACATGAGCAGGATTAAGTAAATTACAATCATGTAATCTCAGAGTGGAGTGTATAGAATCATAAGGAGCAGCATGAAACGCCATTGCGCCGTAGTAAATAACATTATTAATAGATAGTGCACCGTGAATAAATAACGCGTGAGGTGAACAGCAGCAGGAAGCAGCGACTGTCACTAGTTTCTGCATAAATAAGAAGATTCTCAGTGTTCTAATGACACGTCTAATGCCTGAAACTGGAGAGTGTGATGTTTGTTTCATTAATTCAACGTTCTTACACGTTATATTTAAACATTTAACATCAGTAACACACGTCAGAGATTGTAGCTGCCTCAAGTTAAAACAACGAGATTGAACATGTGTGCATAATAAAAACCTAGTTATATATATATATAACCATAATTATATTAAACATTAAAAGTGCATGCTATTAACTCATTTTATATAATAAGTGGATTAAATAGATGAAATTTATCATTCATTCTTTTTTTAGTTTCACCAATTGACATTTTGTCAAGTCTATAGTATGTGTATATACACACACACACACATATATATATTATATATATACACACACATGTTTTAACAATATACTGATACCTTGAACTTTATGTGTGAATCACAATCTTTCTTGTTCTTTTTTCTCATGTTTGCATGATTCTTTTTACCTCAAATGGTGACTATAGGAAACAAAGGTCTTATAAAAGATTTTAAATTCTGCAGCACTTTTAAAGGTTTATTTTTTCCTGTTGGTCAAAATTAAATTATCAATTTTTACAAGTTTCAGTAGAAGCAAAAGAAAAAAATTAATGGGAGTCTATGCAAGTTCTAAATTTTTTTTTTGCAGAAATCTAAAACTTTTTAGGCCAAAAAAACTTTAACTTGCCAACAGAGATGCAACCTGTCAACACACTGAGAACAACAGTGGCTGGAAGCGAATATTCATAAAGTCACAGAGGGGACGAACGCCGGCGTGAGAACACGATCTGCAGAACAGTCCTGCCTCGGAACGGCGGGAACTCCTCCATGCAGCGTGTATTTACCACGCCTGTGTGTGTGTGTGTGTGTGTGTGTGTGTCCGGAACATTTCCTGAACTAACGGGGGGGAAACGTTAAATGTCCCCAACACCTCGATTGATGTGAATGTTAATGAAGTGTAATCGATAATCAATTAATTGAGTATATCCCCGGCAGACACGGGTTGACGGAGCAGGAGATAGAGAGAAAGGGAGGAGGGGGAGCAGGGAGGGTGTGTGTGTGTGAGTGTGTATTTATCCAATCACACACACACACACACACACACACACACACACACACACACACACACACACACACACACTGTGTGTGACCTGGCTGCCCTTTATGCGAGTCCCTTAACGAGTGCATGAATTACTAATGATTCATCTATATTCTTCATTGCTTCTAATGGAACAACACACACACACACACACACACACACACGCACACACATACACTCACATGCACGCACACACACCTGACACACACCATTATCTTGAGTCTTTAAATACGTAATGGGCATTTTAATTGCAAAGCCGGTGGGTTGGAGACGGGGAATCTACAGTGGAGAGGCTCTTCACCTTGCGTTAGGGAGGACACAAACACAACAGGAACTGACCAAAAAAGTACTCACACACACACACACACACACACACACACACACTCACACACACACACACACACACACTCCAGTTACACGCTGATCCATTTATCTTTAGTTTATTAAAAGCCATTACTGCAGATTTCTGTCTGGTCTCGGACAGTTTTCTTGTTGAGGAGAAACGTTCGATGCACAAAACCATAAAAAATAAGCTTGGGGTGAGTGTGATACTATAAGACTTACTTATGTACTTTTACTGCAATACTTTAACTACATTGATCTCATAATGCTGATGTACTTTAACTCTGCAATCATTTTTAACTGCATTTTTTCCTCCTCCTCAGATCCGGTTCTTATGAGCACGTCAGGAACCAAAACGACTAAAACACGAATCTCATCAGGTAAAAAAAGCTTTTTTTGGTATAAATAGTCCAATATTTAGGAGAGTAATTTGGCTTATTTCCTCTTTTTCTTTTTTTTGTTCAATTTAATCTTGTTTTAGGAAAATCTTAGTCTTTGTTTTCTTAAAAATCCTCTAATGAAACAAGATAATTCTACTCAGTTTTGCACTAATTGTACAAGACATTTTAATTTGTTAAGATTTTATTTTTTAGCAAAGTACTTTTTTTTTGGCAAAAGCTAATACAGAAACTAAAAAAAACTTTTTCCTGAAAAAGCAGGTTAAGTACCTGAGTACCTTAAAAGCTTCCTGGTCCTTTGGGATTCACTAATGGAACCATGTTAATGCCTTTTTTTAAATTTATTTTTTATTTTTTTTATTTAATTGGTGGCGAGATGTTCCACAATCACACATCTGGTGATAGTGGAACAGATTCAGATTCAGATTCAGCGTATGTGGACAGAAACGAGGTTTCTCTTCACTTCGTGTGAAAAAACACGACGTGTCGGCGGCTGCAGCAGTGGAGTGTGAACACACACACACACACACACACACACACACACGCACACACTGTTCTCTGTTACTTATTAAACAAGACTATTGCTATCACAGAGGGAGAGACTTGACCAGAATAATATTAAAGTGGCCTCAGCTTAGAAACCTGCCCGGATACTACGTGTGTGTGTGTGTGTGTGTGTGTGTGTGTGTGTGTGTGTGTGTGTGTGTGTGTGTGTGTGTGTGTGTGAGAAAATGAATCGTGAACACTCCGGTGTTGTCGCAGAGAGAGAGGATGTGTGTGCCTGATAACACCAAGACGATATGGTAGTTATCAAATAATGAGTTAGCTATTGTGTGATATGGTGTGTGTGTGTGTGTGTGTGTGTGTGTGTGTGTGTGTGTGTGTGTCTTACCGTGGCCTGTGTGGAGCTCTCCTGCAGGTCCCACAGTAGTGCATGGTTATCGGCCAATGAAATCACACGCTTGCCATCTCCCATGGGCTCCCACAGCACGCTGTAAACACACACACACACACACACACACACACACACACACACACACACACACACACACAGATTATGTACATTGGTCAAACATAAATACAGTAAGTTACAACAATACTACAACATCCTGCTTTATAAAACCATCACATTTCCTGTGTTTGCAGAATCATTTACGGAACTTCCTGTGTTGTAATCTGCAGCAGCTAATCGTTAGCGACCACGGTTAGCACGATTCTCGCCTTCCTTCATCTTCCAACAACAAGGTTATTTAGAGCTTTACATAAAACATCAAATGCATCAAGATACAATTTTAACACTGTTCATTGAAAGCAAAAAATAAAAGAAGTTTGAATAAAAAAGAAAATATTTAATTAAAATAAGATAAGCTTAAAAATAAATCTAATTAAAACAAAGTGACGCAATCTAGAAACAGTTGATTTAAACTGGAAAATCAAAAACTGAACTTAAAGTTACTGAGTTAGTGAGAATTATTTAATAAATGGCGTCAATAAAAGGGAGTTTATGTAGACCTGCAGTTCTCTGGGAGTTTATGTAGACCAGCAGTTCTCTGGGAGTTTATGTAGACCTGCGGTTCTCTGGGAGTTTATGTAGACCTGCAGTTCTAAGAGAGTTTATGTAGACCTGCAGTTCTCTGGGAGTTTATGTAGACCTGCAGTTCTAAGGGAGTTTATGTAGACCTGCGGTTCTCTGGGAGTTTATGTAGACCTGCAGTTCTAAGAGAGTTTATGTAGACCTGCAGTTCTCTGGGAGTTTATGTAGACCTGCAGTTCTAAGAGAGTTTATGTAGACCTGCGGTTCTAAGGGAGTTTATGTAGACCTGCAGTTCTCTGGGAGTTTATGTAGACCTGCAGTTCTAAGGGAGTTTATGTAGACCTGCAGTTCTCTGGATTTTTATGTAGACCAGTTCTCTGGGAGTTTATGTAGACCAGTTCTCTGAGAGTTTATGTAGACCTGCAGTTCTCTGGGTTTTTATGTAGACCTGCAGTTCTAAGGGAGTTTATGTAGACCTGCTGTTTTCTGGGAGATTATGTAGACCTGCAGCTCTAGGGGAGTTTATGTAGACCTGCAGCTCTAGGGGAGTTTATGTAGACCAGTTCTTTGGGAGTTTATGTAGACCTGCAGTTCTCTGGGAGTTTATGTAGACCTGCAGTTCTCTGTGTTTTTATGTAGACCTGCAGTTCTCTGGGAGATTATGTAGACCTGCAGCTCTAGGGGAGTGTATGTAGACCTGCAGTTCTCTGGGTTTTTATGTAGACCAGTTCTCTGGGAGTTTAAGTAGACCTGCAGTTCTCTGGGAGTTTATGTAGACCTGCAGTTCTCTGGAAGTTTGAGTAGACCTGCAGTTCTCTGGGTTTTTATGTAGACCTGCAGTTCTCTGGGTTTTTATGTAGACCTGCAGTTCTCTGGGTTTTTATGTAGACCTGCAGTTCTAAGGGAGTTTATGTAGACCTGCGGTACTCTGGGAGTTTGTTCCAGATCTGTGAGGCATGGAAACTGAACGCTGCTCCTCCATGTTTAGTTCTGACTCTGGGAACAGAGAGCAGACCTGTCCCAGACCATTTAGGAGGTCTTTATGCTTCATGAAGGATCAGCAGATGAGAGATAGACTAAGACCCTGGACCATTTAATGCCTAAAGCATTTTAAAACTTAATAATTTGGCAGATAAGAAGCCAATGTAAGGACCCAGTACTGGACTGATATGATCTCTTTATTCAGTCTTCGTGAGGACTCAATCAGCATCATTTTGACTTTTTTCCAGGTCAGAGACCTGGTACCAAGCTCAACCATAACCTGGACCTGGAGAAAAGCCACTTCTGCTGCTTAATCTGAGTTAAAGGACGTAAAATGTCTCAGAGGTGAGAGACGTGGTTTGTTTATACCACACCGTTTATTTAAAGAGTTTCATCAATTAGACGCCTCCATTTTTTTTTCCTCCTCGGACTCGTTTGTCAACGTGCAGCAGCAGTGACAACGGCGTTTCAGTGCGATCGGGAAGGCGAAGCGTGTTCGCCGGAGATAAAAGAAAAGACAGAGGAAAGGAGGGAAGACAAAGTTTGCTTTTGGATTTAATCCTGTCTTAAAATATGCGTCGTCCTATTAGAAAGAAGGTGCAGCGCTGGGGGTGGGGGGGGGTCTGTGTTTATAGGGGCTGTAAATCCTTGGCTGTCGAGAGCTTTTACTGCCCTCCCGAGGAGCAGCGAGTCACGGGGTGCTTTTCATTATGCTAACGCGTCTCCTCGCTCGAGGGGGTGAACTCAACGGGGCGACGTTACGACGTCCCTCAGCGGCGGCCATATTGCGACGGTCCGACTCCGGCTGTTGTTCGAGAAAAATGACAAAAATTCGGATAACTTCCTGAATTTTCGACTGGACAGTTCAGTTTGTTCCATAATAATTGTATTGGTATTTCTGCTGTTGCTTTGGTTAAGGTTCTTCTATTCACACAGCTGTGGATTCATGCTGGGAAAACAAGAATTTTCCAGGGATTTTTTTGTTTGTTATTAAGGTTATTCCCCAATAATAATTCCATGACTTAAATATATAGAATACAAAGATTAGTAATCAGCAGGTTATAAGCTGGGGGGGGTCTCCTGACAAAGGTTTTAAAGGCCTAAAATTAATTTTGGGTTGAATGGTATATTTTTGTTGCAGTACCACCAGTGGCCACTGGGGGAATAATTCACCATTTCCCAGGTCAAGGTCAAAAATCTCATTTCATTGATTTATAATATATAATAAACGGCAAATTCAAATATAATAATAATAATAATAATCTGCACCTTGTCTTGCAGGTTTGGACAAATTCTGAACTGTTGTGATAAATGATTTACTGGCTTCTACATAATAATAACATTGGTTTCTGACACATAGCTAGCTACTAGCTGTTAGCCACTGGCCCCGCCCACTGGAAAAATGCACCTGGACAAAACTACTTTGAGGAGAACTTGTGTTGTGCAATTTAACATTCCATTTATATTTTTAAAAAATTTTTTGTTTGGGACAATTAAAAATGTCATCACCATGTTGTGTCTAAAAATCATCTGTTTTGTGTGATAATTGATAAATCTAAAAGGGACACATGACATAAAATCAACATGAACACAAAGGTAAATTGTGCGATACTTGACGAATGCTTTTAATACTGTATTTAAAAGTTTTTGACTTTTCATCCTATACTTATAATCCATCCGATGCTGCTGTTACCATGGGCTGACACATGTCAAACATAAAGTCATTGTCAAATCCATAAAAAAAGTTAAAATAATTAATTCACACTACACATATAGATTAATTCTTTTCTGGAAAAGCTATACTTTTATTGTGTGAGCCTCTAAATGCACAGTAGACTATTTTTAATTACAGCTTTTAATAAAAGAATCCTCCATATTCAACCTTTAACTATAAATTAAGCCCTGAAGTGTAATGTTTTATCATTTTAGCACCAAGTCGAACATATTTATGTCCCCGCGACGTGATTAAAAACATCCCAGATGAGACAGAGACGGAGTCTGCGGCATGTCGGCGAACCGACGGACCAATTAAAACGTCCTCGCCGCGGCGGCGTTTACAGTCGCGTGCGTTCCCTATAGCGTCGATAAATTCATGCAGGGGCTGATGGGAAAAAGGGGAGGCGGAGCCAGGAAGCCGCACAGGCCTCTTCTTTGGGATATATATAAGTTATGTGGCTTTGACCTTGAGCTCTGCAACAAGCCGGCACCCCGTATGTAAATAGAGTCTGTGGAGAGCTGAGCAGGTTTTACAGCCCCATATATCCACGTCTGCTGCCTCTCTCTCTCTGTCTCTGGGTCTCTCGCCCATCAGATTGTTCCCCAGCATGGGCTGTGCTCTGCATCCATATGAGTTTAGTCCAAACAAACACGACGTGTGCGTCTGGAGACTTTTAGCTCGGATACAGGGACAGTGTGTGTGTGTGTGTGTGTGTGTGTGTGTGTGTGGAATCTCGTTATTAAACGTTATTGCGTAATAACAAAAACAGCTTTAATCGCGTTAGTTTGTGACTCTCTAACACAGTGCTGCCGCAGTTCTGTCGTGCCCCCCCCTCGAATATAAATAGAATCATTTGTCTATAAATTGCTATAAGTATCTCTGCATAACACTGTGTCCTTATTAACGTATAGGAGAATAACAACAAAGAATAGCTTTATTAACTAACAGATTTAAAGTGCATCTAATAAAATTAAATCCTTAATTAAACATTTTCTGACTGACCATGTCAAACCATATGATACTGAAAAATAAAACTACATAAATGGTCTTATCAGTGATTGTGGTGTAATGTCTTTAATTTCCTTGTCTTTCCAACATTTCAGACTCAGTAACATTTCAGACTCAGTAACACACCGGTCTTTCACAGTGAACCAAGCGCTACAGACGCTTCGTCATATTTCCTCGTCTTAGCTTTGGGAGACTTTCGTTTGTCTCTTTATCTCCGTCTCTCTCCGCCTGTCTTCTCATCCCTGTTAAATATGTTTTCATGGTGTCACTTGGTGTCTACACTTCATACTCATACTCTGTGCTGTATGCTCCCTGCACACACTATGCTGCCCCCTGATGGAGTGGAGGTGCAACTGCACTTTATGCTAGGACAGAAAAAAAATGAAATAGCATGTTCCCCAAGGTCAAACACGCCACCCCCCCACACACACTTCATGACCTGGAGTCTCAGGATCACGCGTCTTTTTCAGTCTCTGAATCACGTTACGCTTCATCATTTTTGAAAATCAGGACCGACGGTATTTGGAGCAAGTAGGTCAGGAAGCAGCCACGCACGCACGGTGAAACTAGGCCGAAACTGCTATTTTCTGTGTGTCGGATACATAATTAATCAACGTTTCACATGTTCTGCTGCTGCTCAACTCCCTTTTTTTAAGGTTGTAGCTACAGGTTGTGAACATTAATTAGGCTGCGGCTGGAAAAAAAAAAAAAAAACTTCGCTGCCCTCTCCGACAAAAAGGGTGATTACAGCTGTCGTTAGTTAGAACTTAAACCGCCTGCGATTGTTGCTGTTTGAACCTAATTAGATTCGGCTCCTGTCAAAGGGGAACTCTGTTCACAGGTATGACCACGGACAGGTAAGAATTAGAATGAAGGCTTCCTCCAGAGAGGAGTGGGTGAAGTCTGAGCCTGCAATGCTCAATTTTGCTTGATTTTTTTTCCCTGCAAGGTCATTCACATTTCCAACATGACTTGCACAAGATCTTCAGTGTCATCTTTAAAGTGACATGACAACGTCACATTCAGCAAGTTTATAGATAAATATGGGTCAAATAACTGCAAATACAGTTTAAAAGTCATTCATCAGGTCTCTCAAAATGTACATTTTGTGTTCACGTTGGTGTTAATGTCATCACTTACAGAATGTAAGATCGGTGTAGCTTAAGCATCTCCTATGATGGTACAGGAGAGGCAAAAATAATAAAGATATAAGACGTCCAATGACTGAAGTCCTTTATCTAGTGAAAGATAACAACCAGGACCTATTAAAAAACAACTATCATGGAAAAGTGGCTTAAAACTGATCAGAAAAACATACATATTGGGTCTTTAAATTGGATTATTACTAACGTATCTGTCATGTGTCTGAACCTCAATAACATGTTTATTGATCGGCACCTGCAGCAGGAATAAAAAAAAAAACACACTTCAATGCAGCACCTGCCTCATGGTGTTTAATTTAAGATGTGCTCGGATTGCAAAGACACACACACACACACACACACACACACACAGCTAATAGTCTGCATGAGAGCCCACTACCAGGTTCCAATTGATTGGGACTAGAGAACCCTCACAGTGAAAATCACACTCAGTGATCACCAAGATATCGGCCTATAACACACACACACACACACACACACACACACACACACACACACACACACACACACACACACACACACACACACACACACACACACACACACACACACACACACACACACACACACACACACACACACACACACACACCAACGCCTCGTCTCTCCAGGATCTCAGGACCAGACATACAGAACCTACAGCCGGACATTCAAGTGTAAACCTCTCGCTTTGACGTGATTGCACAATAATACACGTGATTGCATTTATGCCCGTGTGTGTGTGTGTGTGTGTGTGTGTGTGTGCACACCCCCTCCCGTCACACCCCCACTTTAGAAAAATCAACCCTGTTGCCTTTTTTTGTTGCGTTCTACCGCTCCCTCCTAGGGCTCTGATTGGCCCAAATGGCTCGGCGGGAATCGATTTGCTCGACCGGCGTGACTCCCCATCCAAGAAGAATGAGAGGAAGAGTAAAAAAAAAAAATTAAAAAAAAAAAGTGTCAATTCCCCCCCCAAGCTTTTGTTTAGCTGTGTTTTTTCTTTTTTTGTGTGTGTGTGTGTGTGTGTGTGTCTTTCCGATATTTCCCATTCAGAGCACGACGCACGACGGGGGCAGAGGCTCAAATGTTTGCCCACCCAAACAATGAGGGGATTTGGAGGAAGGAGAAAGTGTTATTGTTGGTGGGAGTGTGGAGGGACACCGGCGAGCGAGCAAGCTGACCGGAAAACACACGGCTGGAGGACACGCTACGCTGGACACACACACACACACACGGATTCATGCAGGCAGGTGAATAAACACACACACACACACACACACACACACACACACACAGGGAAACAGACAAAAAGCTACACAAGAATACAAACTCTTTACTTTTTGTCTGCTTAAATACACAAATATGCACAAACACACACACAGTGGTGCAAGCTGCCAGCATTATCAGAGCGAGTGGGGGATAAGCGTGCGTGTGTGTGTGTGTGTGTGTGTGTGTGTGTCATGGAGAGATGGAGGAGGTGGGCAGCAGACCAAGCCATCCATCTAGGGAAGCCAATAGTGCACAGCATAGGCTACAGGCTCCACAACACGAAATGCACACACTCTGCACAACACACACACACACACACAAGCACACACACACACACAGTGTGGTGCCCTTGTGAGGGTTACAGCTCCCAGGGTGTTAAGATGGTGGAGTCCAGAGCCATCAATCTTTAGCCAGCAGCCTTGCCTGACCTGCCCTCTGACACACACACACACACACACACACACACACATTCTCTCCTCTCCTATCTCCTCCTCCTCCTCCTCCTCCTCTTCCTCCTCCTGCTCCTCCTCCTCCTGACAGCAATCACGCGGCGGCCGATGAACACTGGACTAAAGAGGAGAATGAGCATTGATTTTCATTCTCATCATCGGTGAGTTATGGTGGAGCAGAGAAACTGGAGACAAAAGGAGCCGTGACCAGACTAGAGGAGGAGAGGCTGGCCAGGAAATAGACTGAGCCCTGAACACCGAGGAGGAGAGGAGGAGGAGAAGAGGAGGAGAGGAGGAGGAGGAGAGGAGGAGAGGAGGAGGAGAGGAGGAGAAGAGGAGGAGAGGAGGAGAAGAGGAGAGGAGGAGGAGAGGAGGAGGAGAGGAGGAGAAGAGGAGAAGAGGAGGGGAGGAGGAGAGGAGGAGAGGAGGAGGAGAGGAGGAGGAGAGGAGAGGAGGAGGAGGAGAGGAGGAGGAGGAGAGGAGGAGGAGAGGAGGAGGAGAGGAGAAGAGGAGAAGAGGAGGAGAGGAGGAGAGGAGGAGGAGGAGAGGAGGAGGAGAGGAGGAGGAGAGGAGGAGAGGAGGAGGAGAGGAGGAGAGGAGGAGGAGGAGAGGAGGAGGAGAGGAGGAGGAGAGGAGAAGAGGAGAAGAGGAGGAGAGGAGGAGGAGAGGAGGAGGAGAGGAGGAGAGGAGGAGAGGAGACCCCAGAGAGGAGCAGGAGAGGAGGAGGAGAGGAGGAGGAGAGGAGGAGAGGAGGAGAAGAGGAGGAGGAGGAGAGGAGGAGAGGAGGAGGAGAGGAGGAGAAGAGGAGGAGGAGGAGAGGAGGAGAGGAGGAGGAGAGGAGGAGAGGAGGAGGAGAGGAGGAGAGGAGGAGAAGAGGAGGAGGAGGAGAGGAGGAGAAGAGGAGGAGGAGGAGAGGAGGAGGAGAGGAGGAGGAGGAGAGGAGGAGAGGCTGGCCAGGAAATAGACTGAGTCCTGAACACGAAAAAGGAGGAGGAGAGGAGGAGGAGAGGAAATATAAGAAATGAGAGGAAAATAAGAAGAAGAAAGGAGGGGAGTAGTGGGAAGAATGATGGAGAAGAGGAGGAGGAGAGAGGAGGAAACAAGAAGGAGGAAACTAGAAAGCAGAGGAGATAACACAGTGAAACAAAAGAGAAGAGGAGCAAAAGTAGAGGATGGAACAGAAGAAGAGAGGAAAGAATGATGAGGAGGAAACAAAGGAGAAGAAGACTAGAGGAGGAAGAGGAGGATGAAACGAGGAGGAGGAAGGAGAGACACCTCCTCCTCCTCCTCCTCCTCCACTTTCTCCTCCTGAATCCTGTGTTGTTCTCCTCCTCTCAGGATGAGGCAGCGTTTCCTCTGATATCTGCATGTTGCCTTAATGAACACATGGTTCTTCACTTTATCACTCAGTTTACTTTTAACGTCATACTACCATTATTCTCTAAAACATTTGCTTCCTTTTATATCGTCACACCCGCTCAGACACAGCAAACATCTCTTCATCCTTTTCAGAACTTGCGTCTGACTGGAACCTCCTGTCTGAGATGCATCGTGTGAACACGGTGGGTTTATGTTCTCACGCTGACGTGGACGTAACCGATTTATTATTCCGATCCTTGTGTCCGATTGTTCCAGCGGTTGCAGGGTGTGTGTTTATACTCTGTTTGTTATGTAATGCTGTTTCCTCTTTGTTTTATCTTGAATTTTTCTGTCTACAGAGCAACCTCCAAGATTTGATTCTAAAAGATATTCACTTACATGAATGGCTTGAATTTGAAGGTCTATTTTAAAACATTGGAATACGATTTAATGACTTTGAGATTCAGAAAAAGCTAAAAACTAGACCTTTTCCAGGCCTTTTTTTCTTTTTCCTGCTATAAATGATAATAAATCTGGAATATCTCTACAACCACAAAGGTTATTGGACTTAAACCTGGAATCAGAATAAATCTATGTGAGGAGACTACAGAAGAGTCAGAATCTGTTTATGGTGATGTTACAATATTGTTGTGTTACAGGTAAAAATAAACTTTATTTAATACTTAAAACAAGACCAAACTGACCTTAATAAGGAGAAAAAAACTTAAATATAATATTTATTTTTTTGTTGCTGTATGATAAGTTATGTTGCACAAATATGATTTTATTTTGTTTTTAAACCAAGAAAAAGCTTTTAATCATTGCAGAGTTTGATTAATGGGTCAGTGATATAAGTGTAAAAGTCAAAAACTTTTTTTTTAAATAAAGTTTTTAAGAGGATTCATCAAGTATCTCACAATGTAAATGGTGTTCATGCTGGTTTCAAGTCCATTTTTACCATATTTTTAAATTATTATTAAACACGTACTACATTTTGACATCGTCTCTCATGAAATCAGAGTTCAAAGGTCAATTATTAGTCCATAAAATGCTATAAATAATCCCACAAACAGCTCCAATCTAAGTAAATCTCTAAACAGTGGTTAGTTGCAGCTACTACTGATATTATATTAAACTATTTTATTATTGTATTGATGATGTGGATATTGATGATATATATTGATGCTGGAACAGGAACAGATAAAATACTTTATTTAGTGTTGAAGCTCAGGTTTAACATGAAATTTATCAATAAAACTCAGTGTATCAAGGGGTTTATGATTTTAACAGGTTGATTTTATGCAAAATAAATTGTCAAATAAGTATATTGGTGTAGAAAGTAGAATATTAAGTTAAGTAAAGTACCTGGGTAAATATACTTAGTCACTTTCCACCACTGCACACAACATAAAATAATAAAATATTTAAATATAATAAACTTGTATGTGATTTATGAATGAAACTTGGTTTGGATGTTAACAGGTTAACAGTTACAACATATTATGTAAAAATAAAATGCGAACAATTAGAAAATGTATATTTACAGTACATGTATCAGAGTTAGTGATTAAGGAAGGAAGTTATAACGTAGTATCGTACAGCGAGCATCACTTTTACTGTAACTATGCCCACACCGTTCCCCTGGCAACACCTACCAGGCAGCGTTGCCGTGGGCGCTGTCGTCGAGGTGACAGAGCAGCTCCAGGGTCTGCGGGTTGTGGGCGGAGTCATCGGGCGACTCGTGGCTCCCCGTCTCCCAATCAGAGGGCATCCTCCACACCGCCGCGCAGGACACCACCCGGCTGTCGCTAGCTGGGGGACAACACACACACACGGTCACTGTTACGGTGTGTGTGTGTGTGTGTGTGTGTAGTAACGCCATGACGACGCCACGGTAACACACCCCCCTCCAAAATCCACATCACAAATGAGTCATTTTGGGACGAGGCTGCTAATTGGAACCAGTGAAGTAAATGTGGAATTGATACAGTAATTGGACTAAAAGTTTGAGGCTGGAGGGCGCAACCAATCACACACACACACGCACACACATGCACACACACACGCACACACACACATATATACACACACTCGGAGGGAGCCTAATTTCTTCCTGGTGCAGATATTGACAGTGTGTGGGCAGGCGTTGGGGAAAGGCGTCGGGCTATGAAACACTGGCGTTTCTGGCCTATTTGTCAAATTAAAAAGCAACGTGGTGCGAGTCCACGGGCTCCTGAGTGATTCCACACACAAGTTAGCGCTGGGAGGGAGCGGGAGAGCAATCATCTCCAACAAAAGCCTTTTTCTTCACGCTCACATATCGGCAGCACCAGCGGGAGGCGGTATGGAAACGCTATATGCATGCACTTTTATGTGTGTGTGTGTGTGTGTGTGTGTGCGTGTGTGTGTGTGTGTGTGCCCAGCAGGGCGTAGTGGGCTGTCATTCTGTGAACTCGACCATGTAGAACTCAACCGAGACCGAAAAGCGACGGACAGAAGGGGAGAAACGAGGGGCGAGGAAGAGGAGCGAGGAAGAGGAGCGAGGAAGAGGAGCGAGGAAGAGGAGCGAGGAAGAGCGTGGCGGAGGTTTGGGGGGGGGGGGGGGGGGGCACGATAACACCCTGTCCCAGAAGTACCTGCCCATATAGGCCCACAGTGCACCCACCCCCATTGGACATAGGTGTCAGCTCCTGTATGACATCATCTCACACACACACACACACACACACACACACACACACACACACACACACACACACACACACACACACACACACGTTACTTTTTTTTCTATCAATACTTTTAATTGATAGAAAATATTTCATATCGACTGATAACAATAAGTATTGATCATTTTTAATGATCAATACTATTTGACTCATTTAGTCTGACTCATTTGACTGTGTGACTGAGTCGCTGCTTGATTGAATAATTGATCCATTATCAAGGGCATATTAAACTATTTTCTTATTGCATTATCATGTGAATATTGATTAATTGATTATAAGATCGAATCTGAAGTTTGACCTATTTCTATTTGTTTTCAGAATATAACATGTATATTCAGGTTGCCTTTTTCCACAGAAAAAACCTGCACTTGTGGAACGATCAGGTTAATATTGACATAGAAGGAAATCTGTGACTGAATGGGTCAGACTCTTTTTTTTAGCGACACGTCCAGGAGCTGCATTCGTGCGTGTTTAAGAATCGGAATGACTGGAATAACTCTAACTCCAACCGTTAGTCTATTATGTGTTAATGGGGAGGAAAACTACGGGTTATGGGGGTGATAAAATATTATTGTTAATCCTGACATGGGTTCTGCTTTTTTGTGGTTGTAACCGCCGCTGAAATATAATAATATAATAATATATGGGGTTCAACGGAACGCGTCGAGCTGACTCCGACACCGCACACAGTTTCATCATGTTCACAAACTCAGCCTGCAGCGTCCTAATGGAGATTTACAGGATTTCAGCAGGTGAGACGTTACAGGTAAGCAGAGCCAAAGTGTTTAAAAATGCACAACATGAAACTTCCCCAGTTCATTTTCACATTAAACTACTGTTTTTTTGTTGGTTTATAATAACCATTAGAACTAATTAACAGATAATTAGCAAACTGTTAATTAATGTGTTATTACTGACCTGTTAAGTGTTTGTTAACGAGGTCTTCTAGATAGATAGGCAATTAATAAATTATTATTTAATCAGTTATATATTGCTTGCAGTTAACGATTTAAAGAATAATTAATATGGCTTTTTGTAGTTCATAGTTAAATTACAAGCTTTTCGTTAATGACTTGTTAACTATGTAATAAATATTTAAAACTAACAGATTATGATAAAGCCACTAATATTTACTCACTAATGACGAATTGTTAAACATTATTCGTATATACTTCAGAACTCATTAATTTACACTTTACTAATCATCTATTAAATAGTTATAATAGATAGTTATTGTAAAGTGTTAACTTTTGGGTTTTAAATATGCAAATGATTTATTATCTTAGTGAATATGTGCTTATTTTAATAAATATCAAATAGAAATCTGAGCAATGTACAAAAATAGGTTTAGAAGTTTAAATGCAATATTCTGTAAATCAGATATATGAAAAAAAAACTCTGAAACTGAGAGTTTGGTGAATGTGGAGATTTCTGCCTCATTTTGAGAAACAATGTCAGAAACAACAGCAGCCAATAATATTTCAGGTTCAGCTTCAAATCCTCTTTTTCTTTTATTTTGTTAGTTGGGCAAAAGGATCATAAGACACCTGGATGTGTCAGATTCATGCAGCAGAGAAGCAGCTTTACAATGAGACTTGCTGCCGAATTTAGAAGAAATCTACAGACATGAGAATGTGAGAGACTCAAATCTGGAATTTATTTTTTATAAGAAGTCTGACGTTGCAGAAACCTAAAATCTGATTCTACTTCTACATCCAATTAAACATAGCACCAGCAAAAATAATGGAAATGACTTTTTATCTGAAATGTCAAATTTAGGACAAAAGTCAAAAATACAACATTGTGATTAAATAACTTTACAATGAATCTATCGATTACTGAAATGATTAATCGATTAGTCGTTTGATTCATAAAATACTGTAAAATGTTGATCAGTGTTTCCCCAAAACTGCAGATTGAAGCTAAAATGTCTTTTTTTGTCCACAACCCAAAGATCATCAGTTTACTATTATAGAAGAATAAAGAAACCAGGAAATAATCAGAGAACAGAAGCTGGAACCAGAGAATCTGGACATTTTAGAATAAAAAATGATTTGATTAATCGATTATTCAAACAGGAGGCCATTAAAGTAATAGTAGACGACTAATCACTGCAGCCTGAGAAAGAAGCTCTTTATGTTAATCATTATTTAATCAATGTTGTTGAATGGAATTTGAAAAGCTGCAACCAGAGAATTTTGGTATTTTCTTCTTAAAAATGACTCAAATTGATTAATCAATTATGAGAAAAAGTTGGTAATTAAAGTCAAAGTTAACAACTAATCGATTAATCATCAAACTGTAAACTGAGTTGACTCCTGCAGCAAAAGTCCAGCTGAAAAATGACTCAAATGGATTATCAAAATAGTTGCTTTACAATGAATCTATCGATTATTGAAACGATTAATCGATTAGTCGTTTGGTTCATAAAATGGTCTAAATGTTGATCAGTGTTTGTCAAAGCTGAAGATTGAACCTAAAATGTCTTTTTTTGTCGAAACCCAAAGATCATCAGTTTACTATTATAGAAGAATAAAGAAACCAGAAAGTATTGACTCATTTATAAAGTAATAGTTGATAACTAATTGATTATTCAACTAATCGATTAATCATTGCAGCTCCATTAAACTTATGTTTGACTTTATCACCTCATATTTTTGACTTTTATCTGCAATGTCAAGTTTAAGACAAAAAGTCAAAAATACAACATTGTGAGTAAATAAATTCACAATGAATCAATCGATTATTGAAATGATTGATCGCCTAGTCGGTTGGTTCATAAAGCTGATCATGTGCAGTCAGAAGCTCGGAGGCTCTGCATTCGAGCTCTTAGAGATTCCCTCCGGCCTCGCGGTGACTTAGCAGCCGCCGCTATTATCCCTCATGTGGGTCATCATGTCCACACATTAGTATTGATCCGATCAGAGTCTGAACATGACTCCTAACACGGCCGCTGCTGTCAGAGCGGCCGGGGCTTATCGATCACCGTTTAAAAAGAGGCCGATTCCGTGGTATGATTCCTAACTAAAAAGCGGGGAGGGGCTTTTTTTTTCTTGATCAAAGAAATACAAAGAGAAAAAAGGCAGATAAAGCAACCAAACGCGAGGGTGTGAATGGAGCTTAGACAGACGGAACCAGTGGGACTCACTCTTGTTGTAGCAGGTGGTGAGCACGGCCTTATCGGCAGGGCTGGCGCCGATGTGCCATATCTCCCCAGCTTGGTGCAGCAGGACGTTCTTATTAATGATGTTATTCTCATCGTCAAAGTCAATGATGTGGATCTGGAAAGAAAGCGGAAAAAACACAAAGAGAGAGAGAGAGAGGAGGTAAAGCTCTGTGTGCTTCCAGTTCAAAGTCGCTGCTTAAAACACGCAAAAAAAAACAGAAGAAGAAGCAGCATCTCTCATCTCGATTTGTTGTTTTAAAAAGGGGCGATTAAAACGCTTTCAGGAGTCCGAAGGCTGAAATTCATCGAAAAAGCGAAAAAAGGCGCAACAGAATCAATTCCATCTTTCAGACAAACAGCCCTGCTAAAAGCGGGCAGAGGATGAGGTGCATTATCCAAGAACGATTTCCTTTGAAAGGACCTTTAATTGTGTTATTTGGTAAAAAAAAAAAGAAGATGTTTGCTTTGTCAGCGGATGGATAATTCAGCTTCAGTTAAGGCTACTCTAACTTCACGCGTCTCGTTTTTTATTTGCATAGCGGGCGTGTAACTTATCAGTTAAAGTGTCTTTTAGCGAATCACGAGATTGGCAGAAACAAAGCGGGAAAACCGTCCTCATCCTGTGGTATTTATTTGTCTAAATGGACCACTCCAACTTTTTTTTTTTTTCTTGAAAATTTACAAATGATATTCGATGTGCTGTAAGTGAAGAACGTGACTTACAGCGACTCATTAAAGCATTTTGTGAAAAGTTGCAGAACTTATTGTGTCTCTGGCTCGTCAATAAGGGATTTTTCCTCTTCTCCATCAGAATAAAGTAAGAAAGAAATTTGACTGCTGCTAATGACTGTGTATTGATAGTTGATTGCTCCATTGATGATCGAACCGATTAATCAAGTAGTTGTTCATAAAATGGTGTAAAATGTTGATGGCTGCTGGAGATTGAACCTAAAATGTCTTTTTTTGTCCACAACCCAAAGATCATCAGTTTACTATTATAGAAGAATAAAGAAACCAGGAAATAATCAGAGAACAGAAGCTGGAACCAGAGAATTTGGACATTTTATTAGTAAAAATACTCTATTGCGTTTATTGATTGATAAGCAAAAGTTTGATTGATAAGCATATTTTCTACTCAATTACTGCTTAAAATAACTTTATTTTTAGGATTCCTGTCAAATCATCTAGTTAATTTATTAAGTAAAACATAGTTTGAGGAGTTCCTCAGGGCTTGTTTCTAGGCCACTTGTTGTTTTCATGTTCTCTTCACTGAATATTTTCATTAAACCATTTAATCATTTCTGCCATATTAAGAAATTAAATTTCTTAATATGCTGATGATGCACAGATTTATTCTCAAAGCTGAAGATTGAAGCTAAAATGTCTTTTTTTGTCCACAACCCAAAGATCATCAGTTTACTATTATAGATGAATAAAGAAACCAGGAAATAATCAGAGAACAGAAGCTGGAACCAGAGAATCTGGACATTTTCTTAAAAATGACTCAAAAAGATCAACTATCAAAAGAGTTGGCGAATAATCGATTTTGCAGCTTAATTGCAGCTTAATTTCACTTATGTTTGACTTTATCATCTCATATTTTTGACTTTTTAATCTAAAATGTCAAATTTAAGACAAAAAGTCAAAAATACAACAGAATTTAATTTTCTTTTTAAATTTACAAATAATCTATCGATTATTGAAACGATTAATTGATTAGTTGTTGGATCAAAAAATGGTGTAAAATGTTGAATAAAGAGAATAAAGAATATAATCAGTCATTTAATGTAATTGTTGATAATTAATTGATTAATCAACTAATCTATCAGCTCTAATCAACTTTTACTCATGATATATTTATATATATTCAGTTATTAATCGACTAGTTGTTTTCCCAAATATGAAGATTCAACCTAACATGTCTTATAAAATAGTAAAAAACTAAACCAGAACATATTTTGAGAAGAGAAGCTGGAACCAGAGAATTTGGACATTTTGTTCATTTTACAACATTTTAGTTGAATAATCTCCTCAGTAATCGATCGATTGATCATCTATCAGTTAGTTGCAGTTTTCAAACAACCCGTTTATTAAATTTTTTGCTCTCCCCCCCCCCCTCCCACATTTTCATGAATCTGTGACCAAGGATGCAAAGATGCATCACTTACCCCCCCAGAACTATAAATCCCGAACCCCTGACCCGCCGTAAACTCGAGGTCTTGGCCGCACTCGAAGACGCAATCAACTCTCCGGGATTTTTACAGCGGGCTCGAGTTCAACAAACAAGCTGAACTTTTATCCATCAGACGTTAATAAGAGCCTCTCCTCCCCGATGGAAATATATTCTAGGAGAGGGGGGGGGGGCCTGGACGGACCGCGGTTCAGGGCCCCCGATGCAGTAAAACAGTGAGGGGCTCAAGGTTTGATCAGACAATTAATGGCGGTTTCTCCCATAAGAGACACTCACGGCACCTCGGGGGCCCGTTAACGGGGTTGCACCGGACAATAACTCCTGCTGGGCACTTTCCACCCCCCCCCCTCCTAACGCTCCTTATAAAGGCTGAAACAAGAGGATGAAAGGGGGGGGGGCGGCATCCTTCAGCCGCCTCAAAGTCAGCAAGGCGGCTATTAACCTTGAGTTGGACCGCGTCGAGCGAACAAAAAAAAAATTATTACGCAAAGTTATAATTTTATGGTGGTGGGGGAGCGGTGCAGATAAATTCAAGCCTGGCGGGACAGGGTAATTGGAGGGCCCGGTAATAGGGTCCCCCCCCGAATGAACCCAGGTGTGAGAGGAGAGAAGTTCCAGCCCCCCCCCGCTTCCTCCTCCACCCCCCAGGTGATTTATCCCTCACTCTTCCAGGCCTGGGGAGTGACTCATAGCCTTCAGCCGCTTTGGGCATCCAGCCCAGTTCTTTTAATTATGTGCCGACGGCGGGGGAAGAAGGAGAGGAGAGGACGGTGGACCGGGAGGGGGGGGGTAGGAGGTAGGATAACTTCCTCCACGCTAAAAACCTCTTTAGCCGCCCAGATGACAGCAACGCAGGGCGGGAGGTGCCAGGCTCGGCCGTTTTATCTCGTTAGCGACCCCTTAAACGCCACGCTGACGTGCCCCCCCCCCGATCCTCCCATCCGTCACTCCAGGGGGATTTGAGAGGTGCTTGGCGAGTCGAGAGCGGCATCAGCGACCCTGCATTATGCTTAATGGGAGGTGGAGGCTATCGGGGGCGGAAATGCCAACCCCGGAAAATATATTTTTTTTCTTGTTTTTGCAAACTCAAACTCAGGCAGGAGAGAGTGATTCATGGAGCAAACCAACACAACCTGCCGCTCAAATAAACGGTCAGCTCTGATGATTAAACGCCTGGTAAAGTCATAGCACGCTGCATGTAATAAAGGACGAATCATGCAGCAACGTAATGGAGGAAGCGTTTATTTCAGAGCTGCAACGATTAGTCGATTAATCGATTAGTTTTTAACTATCACAGTAATCACCAACTATATTGATAATCCATTTGAGTCCTTTTTCTATTTCAGCTGGAATTTCTGACCAGAATTCTTTGCTTCATCGCTGCAGGATTCAACTCAGTTTAGAGCTGCAATGATTAATCGATTAGTTGTTAACTTTGACTTTAATTGCTAACCTTTCTCATAATTGATTAATCGATTTGAGTCATTTTTAAGAAGAAAATACCAAAATTCTTTGGTTCCAGCTTATCAAATCCATTCAACAATAATGATGATGTGATTAGTAGTAATTGCCAACTATTACATTGATTGCCTCCTATGTGGATAATTGATTAATTTATTTGAGTCATTTTTTAATTCTAAAATGTCTCTCTGGTTCCAGATTCTGTTCTCTGATTATTTCCTGGTTTCTTTATTCTTCTATAATAGTAAACTGATGATCTTTGGGTTGTGGACTGTTGGTCTGGACAACAAAGGTTAGGTTCAATCTTCAGCTTTGAGAATAAATCTGTGCATCATCAGCATATTAAGATAAAGCCAGAAATGATTACATGTTTTAATGAAGATATCCAGTGAAGAGAGCATGAAAACAATGAGTGGCCTAGAAACGAGCCCTGAGGAACTACTTAATAAATTAATTAGATGAATTGTAAACTGATGATCTTTGGGTTGTGGACTGTTGGTCTGGACAAAAAAAGACATTTTAGCTTCAATCTTCATCTTTAGGAAACTGTGATTGACATTTCACAACATATAACAAAGAATCAATTAATCATTTCAATAATTCATAGATTATTCAACCTTCAGAATAGTTGTTAGTTGCAGCCCTTATTATGCAGCTCTGTAGGATGTAGCTATGTCAACATATGATGGTAGAGATCATATCAAAGGCCAAACAGGGTGATGTGAATGGATTTATAAAAATTCATGTATGAAACTCGTTGATAACTAAAGTTCATAGGAACCAGATTTCCTTTTTTTGGGATTGAAGCGGATATAAATCGGACTCTGGTGCTGCTGGACATTGTCATTCCGGTCGTGTCTGGATGAACCAAGCTCGCCATTAAACGCGGATTGAAGGAAGCCGCCCCCCCCCCCCCGTCGTGTCTTCTTATCATTTACGGCTCCACGAATCATCCCTGAAACACGTCTAAAGGAAATCGTGTTCCACGCCGCCGCACTCGAAGGCTCCCAGAAGGACTGTTCCCCATCCTGTCCTCCAAGACATTTACGCTGCACGCCACCTGACATAAAGTCACACACCTTTCTCACACCTGGTTTATCCCTCCCCTCTTCCTGAACGCTGCTGCTCCAACTGCTCTGACCTTCACCAGTCAGGAAGCATCTTCTGGGTTAGAATCTATGTATTTCATTACACCGCGAGAGCACGCGCGGTTAATAAATGAATATAAAACAACCGAATCAATCAGATTTGACACTGAGTGATATTTAGACTAATTAATCCCCTCGTGGCTGGTGTATATATCAAGGATGCTGCAGCCCGTTTTCTCTGGGCTGGTCTGATGGTGGTTTTTACAAGTCTCCATGCTCCCATTATCATTTCTGCTATGGAGGGGGGGGGGGGGTTGTTTGCATTTCTTTAAACCAATCGCAATTGTCGGGATGCGGCGTGTCCTTGTAGGAAAATGCCGGGGGGTGGGAACTTGTTTTAAATTGGTGAAAACGCCAGGTAGAACAGTAAAAGACATACATCGACTATGTTATACGACTTTTTACTGATGCAAAGCGACTTCACCTTTGGCTAAATTTATGATTAAAGCACAACCTCACATTGTTAATGTGAAGTTTAGAGGGACAAAGAATGAGAATCAGCTTTATTCGCTAGTTTATGCATTATATCTTATTTTGTGAAATAGTCAAAACATTATTATAACATTTTTATTGTAAGAACTTGTAACTGTAAACTGAAAACTGTAAGTCCTGTAGGTGTTCTGTGGTGGTGTGGGGGGTAGTGTTCTCGTCTCATAAGCAGCAGACCCGTGTTCCAGCTCCAGAAAACTACAAATATAAATTAGGCTGAAAGTCCAAGACGCGTTCACAGACCCTCAGGAAATCCTGACATTATTGTTTTATAAATGGATGTATGGATAAGTTGTTGTGTGAAATGTGACACAAAAAGAGTTATTATCATTTCACCCTTTCTAACACATACTACTTCATACAGACTTTCATAGGCACTGCAATAGTACAAGGAATTTGACTCTGGATTTTCTGTCCTGTGCACAACAACACAAAATATATATATAAAGATATCAAAAATGAATTAAAAGGTATTTAAAGAAGTCAAGAATAATATATTTAGAGGTGTGCAAAGTGGGCATTATGAATTGTTTCGGTGCTTTTGGACACTTTAAGATGCACATTAACTACATTTGTAGATATGCTACTGACCAATTTTAACAGGCTACAACAGAGAATTCACCTTTTCTGGGTTTTTTTGTGTTTCAGAGGACGATATGAAGTAATAGGAAAACACAGGTTTGACCGGGATGCATCGTCACCACTCCCAACAACAAGCTCCGTATCAGACTCGCTGCACAAGACTTGGATCGAACCGAGTCTGCGTTCGGCGCCAGAACGTTTTCACACCAGAGTCTGCCAGTAAAGAAGCTCTTTTTTTTTTTTAATTTCCTCTCCTTCCTCCTCTTCTCTCTCGGAGAGCTAATTATTTCTCCCCCCGTTTAGAGCCAACTGTTTCTGTCATCTGTCTCTAATGACCTCTGCAAGATGTGCATGCATGCATGCATGCACACACTCCTCGCCCTCACACTGTTTCTCCTTCAAACACACTCGAAGAAAAGAAAAACACACACACACACAAACACAGATTTGTGCAGAGAAACCTGAAGCTTTGATGGCAACAGATCCATCTGAAGGCCAGACTGAGACTGTCGGAGCTGCAACGGGATCACAAGCGATGCCGGGAACAACAACTGCAGCTTTTGATTTGACGAATCATCTGAAGCTTCCAGTGTGGAAATAAACATTCATTACGGTAAATTCCCTGTTCGCAAACACGTTCACACAACGCGGATTAAACCCATCGCCTCCTAGAAATAATAGTCTACACCTCTGTGTTTCATGGAGTTTTAAATGTGTGTGTCAACAATCGAGAAAGACACAGATTTAGCACTGAAGCTTTAAATCATTGATGTCTACTGTAAAATCTTTACACTGTAAAATGTACACTGAAATGTACAAGAACTAACTGTCAATTATCCAGAAAGTTACCGTATTTTTTTTTTTTTAATTTGGTGATTAATTGTACAGAAAAAATAAATTAAATACTGGTATTTCAGTTTATTTAGACTATATGGCAGGTAATTTTACAATAAATAGATTAAATACTGATATTACAGTATTTACAGTATTTGGTGAATAACTGCAAAATAAAAAAAAATATTAAATACTGGGATTTCAATTATATTTACAGTATCAGGTGATTAGTTATACAGTAATTAAAACTATTAAATACTGATATTTCAGTTGTATTTATAGTATTTGGTGATTAACACTAAAATGAAAATAATGAAATACTAATATATCAGTTGTATTTACAGTATTATCTGATTAGTTATATAATTAAAAGTTGTTTCATTTGTATTTACAGTGTTTGGTGATGAAATGTATTTTAATAGTAATTCTTTACTACTGTGATTTATTATAAAAAATGCAGCAATCTACTGTAATAATCACTGTTACTGTGTTTAACACAGTGAATAATTGCAGATTTCATAGAAAAGGTTTACAGCGTATTTATTATTAAAGAAAATGCAAATAGCAAACATGACGATTCTAGATTCTCAAATATACAAAATATTTCCTACTTTTTCTTCACAGACATTGAAATTAACTCGTTTTAAGTTTATTATTGTGATGCTGATATTTGTGATATTTATCTGTGAAATGCATCAAAAAGGTGACCCAGGTTATTATTTTTTTTCCTTGGTGAAGCTGGAGTTATAAATTTCCAGTAAATATTTTTGTATTTTATTATATTTTTAAATATAGCACATGATAAAAAAAAGTTCCTATCCATTATTATATTTCCTGAAGCCAGCATCACATACAGTATCTCTAAAGGAAGAATCAAGCAAGTAAGAATAAGTATTAAATAAGAATAAGAGTTTGCTGGTTGCTTTTTGATGGACGTTCAACACAAGAAGGTCTTTTCTCACGTTTATCTTCATATCGAAATTAAATTAAATCGGGTTGTGCTTCTCTTTTTGTGCTTTCCTCACCTGGTTGTCAAACTTCAGAGACTGTGTGCCCACCAGGAAACGAATGGCATCGGTTTCCGCCGTCTGGGCAGTGAGAGCTCGAGCCTGCAAAGTGGAAACAAGCAGGAAAAGTGATTTATTTCATCTAAAACTCTACTTGAGCGCCACTTTCTTTGAGTATTTCTCCTTCATATGTCCACTCCATTATACCTGCTTCTCAGGTGCATTTATATGACGGCTTTAGTTATTTTCAAGGTACAATCTTTGCAAAAAAGAAAAAAAATATATATTACACTGCATTAAAACATTAAACCTGCAGTTTCAAACCTCTTCAATAAAATATTTGTCATATGTTATAATTATTTGAGTTGTTCTCTCGACGTCACATTTCATTTTATTAAATGTACTTAAATAACCTTTCCTTCTTTGCTCATCCATTAATTAATATTAGTTATATGGAATCACTGGATTAGTTTAATGTAGTTCAAAAATAACCTTTAAAATTCTGCTGTAACATTAGTTCATCAGTTTTAATGGTAATAATAATAATTTAATATATTTAATATATCAGCAACTTCTGCAGATTTTCTACAAAACTTACTTTTAACAAGTAAAATTAGGTGATTGTACCGATATTTTGTAAAGTGAGTACTTTTTCACCATTTTGTCATCGAGCTGATAATTATACAGATACCGTTAAGAGTATAATTGAAATGAATAATACAGGAGTCTGGTAAATGTTAATTAATGCCGTGAATATGCAATTAATTAATTGGCTTAGTACAAGTTTACCCATTACACAACAGACCGATCTGTCTGAAAACAGGTGGAACTATGAGCTGTAAATATGATATATTATGTATAGTAAGTTATATGAAGACTAAGAAACGTACACACATGTGAGACTATAATAAATATGTATAATCTGCAGTGGACGTACCTGGAATTCCAGACCATAAATGACAGGAGCGTCGTCCTCCATGTTCGCCAAAGCTGTCACTTTCCTGTTCTTCCAAACGAGCGTCAATGAAAACACCTGAAAATACAGATATTTGTCCAAATCAGGAGGTACGTACTGCACACATTACAGCTGTCAGCGCGGCACTTCCGCGATTTAGAAGTCGTGTTTAGTCGGCTAGTGTCTAATATACGTAAACTCAGTCCTGCAACGTTGTGTACGCTTTTTAAAATAGCGTAAATCTAGTCGGGAATAGCGTAAAGTTCGGTGACGTGAGGTTTGTCCGATCTTGGATGCCGTACATGTAGAGGGTGACAGGCGCGCATGCGCAGTAGGGTTGTATCTGTCCCCGCAGTGAGGTAAGGAAATATAACCGAGTGTGTGTGTTTCACTCTTGTTGACAGCCGCTACGCTGCTATGTGGATTTATTAAAATTATTCTGAGCGTTTTAAAGTGTCCGCAGCTGTAAGCGAAGCTTGAATTTGACACCCGCGGCCAGCTGCTCTGCTAGCTCACGTTAGCCGGCTCGGCTAACTTAGCGTTAGCGGGATTGTCTGGTGTTTCAGTTAAGCGAGCGACCGTGTTATCTGTTGACTTCCGCTGCTCGGAGTTGTGACAACGTCTGTTTAAACCACGAAACAGAACATCCAAAAGCGTTACAAACACATATATTAATCACTCCAATATTATTTTATTGTGTGTTAATAAGCAATTGTTTTGTATTTGTCATTTTTTCACAAATATAGATTATAAAGACATATAAACAACGACATTAGGCGACAAAAAGCGTTGATTTTGATATGTTTACAATTTACACAAGGTCACGTGAAATATCTGGAGTAAAAACATATGTGTATAAATTTTAGTTTTTTTAACGGCTGCCGTCACCACGACAACCAGGGACGCGTCGGGCTGAAAGGCACCAGTTAGCACGGTAACCCGTTAAAGCGAAGCACCGGCTCCAACGTACAAC
The DNA here is from genome assembly GCA_036785175.1 of Eupleurogrammus muticus. Taxonomy (NCBI): domain Eukaryota; kingdom Metazoa; phylum Chordata; class Actinopteri; order Scombriformes; family Trichiuridae; genus Eupleurogrammus; species Eupleurogrammus muticus. The sequence continues at coordinate 25,195,132 of JAYKQN010000012.1, read as the reverse complement.
TGTATGCCGACAATATCCTTCACTTTAAACGAAAATCCTGAACGTGACAGCGCTTACAGCGATAAAGAAAAGACGCCACGCTTACTCCATCAAAGTAACTGTAGGGATGGAGAGTTAATATAGTAAAACAAATTAATAAAGTAGTGTTTGTTTACAATGACAGGAAGTGACCAAGAAAGCTCCTGTACACTGTTTACTAATGTTAATGTTATAATTACATTTAAAGGTACAGGGTGTAGGATTCAGTGATGTTTAGCTGCATCTAGTGAGACTGAATTGGCAGAAATTAAATATATTTATCTTAAATGTGCTTTGAATTGGGATTCTAATCAAAATTGTGAACGTCATTGGTCATTTTGTGTTATTACCTTAGTATGAGCCATTTTTTTGTCTGTACAGTGTTTGTACCTGCTTCATTGTACCTTTAATAAAATAAAGTTCCACAATTTTAACACCGTGTTGACTGCCCAGAGCTGTAAGATGGAGAGCGAGGAGGCTCCTGCTCAGCGTCCAGTCACCCTGGACATCACCGTGGAGGATGTAGCTCCATCCTCAGATCTCCTGGAGCCCGCCGTCAGCCGGACCACCCCCTCCAGGGTCGACGTCCTGCCCCAGGAGGACAGCATCGACCTGGGCGGCGACTTCATAACGCCGCAGGAGGACAGCAGCGCCACGCCCTCCGTGAGCCTGATGGACAAGCTCAATGACCACATGATGGAGAGTGTCATGATCTCCGACTCGCCGAACAACAGCGAGGAGGATGACGTGGCCCCCATCGACGCCTTCCTGGACGCGGGGGAGGACGACGATGAAGCGGAAGCGGAAAAAGAAGAGAAGGACGCTGCCATGACCTCGGTGGGGGAGGAGAAGGAGGCTGAGGAGCGGACTGAGATAGGACAGAATACGACTGAGATCAGAGTTCCTGTAGAGGAGCAGAAGAAGCAGGAGGAGCAGAGGGGAGAAGATTCTGAGACAATGGTAGAAGACGACACGACGGAGGCGCCGGACGCCAAGGAGCGACCTCCGGTCTCCGTTCACGACCTGGATCTCACTGCCGGGGAACCGGTGGCAGCCAGAGAGAGCAGCCCCAGAGACGAGCCGGTGCCGGTGTGCACCATCTTCAGCCAGGGCACCCAGCCTAAGTCCCTGGTCCCCGACGGCTTCCAGCCCACCCTCATCAAGTCCCCCAGCTTCAGCATGGGCAGCGGCGGTGGTGGCGGCAGTGGCGAGGCGGTGACGCCCAGCAAGCTGACGGGTCCGCTGGTGTGCCAGCCCAGCCCCAGCCTCAGCAAGTTCTTCACGGACAACGGGCAGGGAAACCCGGCGTCCGACTTCTTCGACTCCTTCACCGTGCCGTCCTCCTTCATCTCCGTCTCCAACCCCAACGCTGAGGTCCCGCCCGGAGCTGGCTCCGCCCCCAACGCCGGCACCGCTGCGGCCGCCACCCCCGAGCGCCAGCTCTCCTCCACCTCCTCCTCCATCTCCACCCCCGGGGGGCCCCTGGACTCCGGCGCCCCCACACCGAGCTCCGCCTTTGCCCCCGCCGAACCCCAACCAGCCCAGATAGCCCCGCCCCCGACTCAACCCCCCGCCGCTGCCCCTCCCACTGCCCCCGCCCAGCCGCAGCCCTTCAACCAGCTCCAGGCCGTGTTCTCGGGCAGCGACGACCCGTTCGCCACAGCGCTGAGCCTCAGCGAGGTGGACCGTCGCCATGACGCCTGGTTGCCGTCCGAGGAGACCAGGAAGGTGCTGATCGCCATGGCGACACAGCAGTACAGCCCCGCCTACGCTGACACCAGCAGGCACACCATGCCCGGCCTCAAGTTTGACAACCTGCAGGTAGGAGATGGGAAAAAAACAAAAAAACAAGCCAAGTCGAGCTGAAATAACCAATCAATGAATTGATTAGGCAGGAAATGAACTGGCAGCTATTTCAGTAATGGCTGCAGCTCCTCCAGTGTTACTGTTGTTTCTGAGTTTCTTACTCTTCTGGTAATTGTCGGGCTGCAAGTAACGACTATTTCATCCTTTTCTTTATTTGGATCCTCATTAACTGCCACAAAATATTTCTAGAAACCAAATGTTCGTGACATAACGGGACGTATTAATGTGTATAGAGCACAGTTAACTGAGTTAAATTAAAATTATTCCATAACAGTCGGTTGTTTGCTTCATCAAATGGTGTAAAATGTTGAATCACTCTTTCCCAAAGCTGAGAAGCTGGGAATTTTCTTCTGAAAACTGACTTAAACCGATTGATCGATTATCAAAATAGGTGAAGATGGCAACTAATTGATTAATTGATGCAGTTTGTGTCACTCATTGACAAAATGTATTTTATTCTAGACACTAAAGAAATTTAGCAATAGGGCTGCAGCTAATGAATATTTTATTGGTTGATTATCTCTTGATTATTGAAATGATTAATTGATTAGTTGTTTGGTCCATTTTTTTCCCCCAAAGCTGAAGATTGAAGCTAAAATGTCTTTTTTTGTCCACAACCCAAAGATCATCAGTTTACTATTATAGAAGAATAAAGAAACCAGGAAATAATCAGAGAACAGAAGCTGGAACCAGAGAATCTGGACATTTTATTATTAAAATTAATCAAATATATTAATTGGCGATTTAATGTCAAAGTTAACTAATTGAATAAACGAGTAATCACTGCAGCTCTGGCTATTCATATATTTTATTTTTGGATTAAAAAAAAATGTGAATATGTCACTTTCAATTGTGCAATAGAATGCAATTGGCTTTTTGGGGGCATTTTTGACTATTACCTGGTCCTGAAACCACAGATTAAACAATACATTTTTACGGTCTCTGTACTTGACTTGGACCCAGACGTCCTGCAGACTGTGGTTCTGTACCTCACACCCCCCAGTAGGTCACCATATCATGTTCTTTCTCTCACAAACATCCTCCGAGCTCCTTCAGCAGCAACATTTATCCGTAATAACAACCTCGATGAAACATCAATTTACTTATTTATTCCGCTGAATGTTACAGTGTTCGTCCACTTCCCGGCTCAGATTGTGTTCATTATCCCCTCAGAATGTGTTTGAATGCCTCTTTGAATAAATGAATAAAAAGCAAGGATTTTTTTCCTGTCATCTTGCCCACTAAGAGCCAGTTTTCAGCAAATTAGATCCACTCTCCTGCTGGATTAAAGGTACCACTTTCTGCAGCCTTTTTTTCTATTCCTATTATAGTTGAATATCGTTTTTTTGTTGTTATTTGGTCCAAATCTATGGGATCTAATGTTTTTTTATTTGCCCACTGTCCATTTCATTTAGAAATAACAAGTTTTTATATTGTCCTGCCTCATGTATTTGCAGAGTAACTTTTATTTTAAATAGCACTTCTCAAAGTGCTTTAAAGTTAGTTAACAATTCCAGTGGATCCTGTGTGGAAAACATGGATGTTAGTGGACAATGAGCGACAGATAAATATTTAACTACTGTTTGAATTGTGCCATGAATATATGATTAGATTGTTTGTCCATTTATATCACTGCAAAAAAGTGTATTTTTGGAAAAAAAAAATTAATGTAGAAACAGTAGTTTTGTGAAACCTGGTTCTTTTATTAGCTGGGAAGAGCAAGCGAGATGCGTTCCTGTGACTCTAAATAATGTACAATTAATGCTTTAATTGACAAATATATTGTGTGTGTAGTTCATGGCGCAGTTAAAAGAATTATAACCTACATGCTTTTTTCGAAATAAGCCTCATGGGATCCACCGGAAGATGGAAGCACTTAAGTTCTGTCTATAAAAAAAAAAAAAAATAATAATTAATGAAAGATGTGTAAATGAGAAAATAAGAAAACATGACTTAACACAAATTTTCTCTCAGTTCAAAGAAAAAAAAATTACAAGTGGCATCAAAGCTTTCTGGAAATTATGCAATTAAACTTTTAGAACAAAAAAAGGAAAAAAAATCAAAGTGCGGAGCGTCAATATGAATATGCATACACCGCTCTTCAGCCCTGTTTGTGTCATCCTGCATTATTCACAGTATGTTTGTGTTGTGCCTCAGGGCGACGCCGTAAAAGACCTGATGCTCCGTTTCTTGGGGGAAGCGGCGGCCATGAAGCGCCAGGTCCTCAACGCCAACTCCGTGGAGCAGTCCTTCGCCGGCCTCAAACAGCTGATCGTGAGTCGCTGGTTTGTTCTTTTCTCTCTACGACTGAATTTGTACATGTTCGCTCCTGAGGGGTCAGGCCGTCATTCACCGGTTAATTAAATCCCGACGCGGAAGAATGGGGAAAAATAAAAGGGAATCTCCTGGATTGCTGTATTTTCATGACTATAAGGCCACATTAAAGTCTTATATTTTCTTCAAAATATAAGAAGAAAATATAGGGTGGTGCGCCCTATGTATGTATGTAGGGGGCATGGATTGTAGATAAAATAACGGGGATGTGCGTTATGCAGAACATCGTTGTTTTAACAACCTGAAAATGGTAAAGAGACACGCTGATAAAGCACAGTTTAAACTGAAGGAAATCAGCTACACAGCTGAGTTTAAGACATAAGACAGGTGGTACGAGTTGGAGGAAAGACTGGATCAGTGGATCACAGAGCAGAGACTGGATCAGTGGATCACAGAGCAGAGACTGGATCAGCGGATGACAGAGCAAAGACTGGATCAGTGGATCACAGAGCAGAGACTGGATCAGCGGATCACAGAGCAGAGACCGGATCAGTGGATCACAGAGCAGAGACTGGATCAGTGGATCACAGAGCAGAGACCGGATCAGTGGATCACAGAGCAGAGACTGGATCAGTGGATCACAGAGCAGAGACCGGATCAGTGGATCACAGAGCAAAGACTGGATCAGTGGATCACAGAGCAGAGACTGGATCAGTGGATCACAGAGCAGAGACCGGATCAGTGGATCACAGAGCAGAGACTGGATCAGTGGATCACAGAGCAGAGACCGGATCAATGGATCACAGAGCAGAGACTGGATCAGTGGATCACAGAGCAGAGACTGGATCAGTGGATCACAGAGCAGAGACTGGATCAGTGGATCACAGAGCAGAGACTGGATCAGTGGATCACAGAGCAAAGAACAAGTGGGAGAATTGTGACAGTCACTATTCGACTAAAAGCAGTAAAGCAGCAGAAGAAATGAAAATTGAACATTTCCGTCTTCGTGCTTTCGTTTCGGTGCCATTTCTCCATCCAGACCAGGACTACGGTAGCGCAGCAACTTCCAGAGGATTATACACATCATTTAGAGGAAAGTGACTCTGATGGTGAAGAAAGTGAAGCTGGCATGTTTGATGGAGATTTAGCTGCTGTTGGAATCAGAAACAGAGGATGAGGACTTTGATGGTTTGATTGATGACATTACCCCGCTCTATTTTTGAATACACACACTTGTGTGCTTGTTTTATCCGCGTGTTTTACCATGCGTACGATGATTAAAAATGTTAGTACTTTGTAATCAATACTTAAATAAAGCACAACCAAACACAGTTAGGTCCTGTTGTATTTGTGCATATATCTATGTGTGTATATAAATCCTCCCCTATAGTTACATACAGTAATGACACACAGAACTGAGACTGCGCCTTAGTACGGTGCGTTATGGTCGTGAAAATACGGTATGTTGAATTTTTTTTTTTTCCCCGTCCTGATGGTAAATGGCAGACACGGCGGCAGGTTACAGCAGCTTAACATCCCGCCGTCGTCTGACCTCCTGACGGCGGCTCTGATGAAAACAGCCTCGGCCCGACTCAAAGCTGTGATTCATCTCCTCTCCCTTCGCATTACTCTGATTCCTCTGCCGAGCATAAAAGTACATCTCCTTCCCTTTTTTTTTTCCTCCCTTTCTCCCCCAACCCTCTTCTTGTGTCTTATCCATCCATCTCCCTCGGCCCTCGCGTGTTACCTCCGTCGTAATTTCTGACCCACAAACGACCCTGAGAGGCGGTTGTTATTTAAAACATATGCACAGCGGCGGCGGCAGACGACAGCGTGGTGATGAAGAGAGGAGGAAAAAGGAAGGGAATGAAGGAATGAAGGGAGGGGAGGAGTGGAGAGATGGAGAGGTGGAGATCTACTCCGGCTCACAAGTTCTTTTCTCCTGCTGTGCCCATGTATTATGCATGCGGCTGCCGTGCATATTTCAGGGGCCTTCTGGACTCGGTGTATCCACACACACACACACACACGCACACACACACACACAAGGGTGATACTTTCACCATGCAGGCATCTACTCTGTGTGTGTGTGCGTGTGTGTGTGTGTGTGTGTGCGTGTGTGTGTGTGTGTGTGTGTGTGTGTTAAGAGGATCAGACGCCTGTCTGCCAATTGGTGTATGGTGGCTCCCCGGAGCGAGCAAGAGGCAAAAAGAAAGGAGAGCGGCGAGCCAGGGAAGGCACCGTGGGCCGATAGCAGAGATGTCAAGAAATGACAAGCAAGAGAAACTTGTGTGTGTGTGTGTGTGTGTGTGTGTGTGTGTGTGTGAGAGTGTGACTTAACCGTCGCTATAGGTGGCGGGAAGCTCCACGCACGCCGCGATTTGCAGCTAATTAATATGAAAGTCTGACTGAATCATCCCGGGGTAAGATATATTAAAAAAAAAAAAAAAAAAAAAGGCGCCCCCTGTTCACAAATATTAAAATATTAATACTTACTCCAGAATTAATGCCCAGCCATCTAGTTACAAGTCAATTAAAAGCGAAACCCGATGATAAAACATTCATGGCCCAGACGGGGTTCTGTGTCGCTGGACGACCGCGCTGTGCATCTCAATGCTGCTGCATTCACATCCTCAGAGACTCATTCACACAAGTTCCACGTCCTCTTGCTTTGTTTTTTTTTTCTATTAACCTGTTAAAATCTAAATCTCCCTGATACAACAGCAGCAGAGTTGAGTTTCAAATCACATACAAAGTATTTTATCTGCAGTAAAACCCAATGTTCCTGTTCCAGCATCAATATATATCATCAATATCCACATCATCAATACAATATAAAATAGTTTAATATAATATCAGTAGTAGCTGCAACTAACCACTATTTAGAGATTTATTTAGATTGGAGCTGTTTGTGGGATTATTTAATTGGCTCCTTTATAATCTCCTTTTAAATCTTACAGAATATATTCTACATGTTCTGGAATGATCCTCATTGTAATTTCTAGGATTTTATTTGCTAAGATTTATCTTTGAAACTTTTATCCTATTAATTATTCACAAAGTTATTTTTTCCCCAATACTCTATCTCTATTTGCTGTATGAGAGCAACATAAATAGATTCTGACTCTTCTGTCGTCTCCTCACATGTTGTAGATTTATTCTGATTCCAGGTTTAAGTCCAATAACCTTTGTGTTTGTAGAGATATTCCAGATTTATTATCATTTATAGCAGGAAATCCGCTAAATCAGCCTGGAGTTTAAGTGCTTAAATCAAGTATATAGCAAATTTTCAATCAGTCAAACTTTTAATAAAGAGAGTTATTTTTATTTTTTATTGGTGCATTCCAGGTTATGAGCCTTATACCGATTATACTCTATATGTGTTGTTTATTCGCTATCATCATCATTATTATTATGATTATTATATATAAAAGTGTGTAAATTCAATTATTTAGTTTTACTGATTAGACAGCCTGTGTTTTATAAAGTCTGTAAATAACTTTTATCACATTCATTTGGACTTTGTGGAGATTTTTTTTTTATGCCGGTTCACTGGTTTTAAGGTAAAGCTAAATTGGCTAAAACGAACCATGAGGTAGTCGCTAGTTTTTAAGACGAGCTTCATCTCGCTGCTTTTTTTTATGCTCCACAAACTCAGAGAAACCTGCTGCAACTCTCAGTTCTTTTAAAAAGAAAAATCAAGGCTGTGGAGAGAATTACTAAAACATAACGTATACAGCAACACAATGATGTTCCATACGAGCCAGAGGAGGCAGATGGCTGCTCACCTGGAGCCAGGTCCACCTCAAGGTTTCCCCCCTTTTTCTGTCTCGGTTTGTGAATATTAGAGTTTAAACCTGCTCTGTTTAAAAAGTGTTAGATTTGCTGCTTTTTATATGAAATTGGCTTTTTTTCTCCTCACTGCCTCTGGACAATATCATATTAAACTTTGAGCATCGCCCAGACATGCGTTTACAGAAGTGGAGAACTCTCCTCACGCCTCTTTTTATAGCAAAAAAAAAAAGCGTCACATGATGTCACACAGAACAACCTGTGTAATGTGAGGCTCGTGATTCCCTTTTCAGTGCTGTCTGCTGTTAAGGTTATGTGTGAAATTTTGCGGCGTGTTCCTCTGGAATTCAGATTTTAGCTTGTTGAACGCAGTCTGTGAATATGTTAAACAATGTTTTAAGTTGTTTAAGGAGTTAAAAAGTCTAGGAATGAGCAAACCTATGTGAAATAGATGGAGTTTTTTACTTTAATCATCTCAAATTTTAAAATAACAACTTTACAATTTAGAGAAATTTTAATATAAATTTTTAACTTATTATGGATGGTATATACGCATTCGTCAGTCAACCTGAATTTACTTCTTATCCTGTGTGTGTGGGTCTATTTTTTTAATGTCTACATCAGCATGTTTAGTTTTAACTGCTTATTGTTCAGACACAATTTCAATTGTCTGTGTTACATAGATTTTTGACAATATCATTGCCTTTGACTTTTAAAGCGCTTTTTCATGACACACTTTTTTAGATCCTCCTCGTTTTTTTTCTTAACTGTCTTTAACCAGATGAAAGATTTAGGTCATCAGACATTTAGATCTTAACTAACTGGAACTTCACTTTTCCTTCGGGGCGTGAGAGCAGCAGCATTCCAGAGGCGTTTTAATGAAGCCTGACCGGAGCCCGGAGCGTCTCTGCTCGCTCCGGAGCCGTGAATCCTGCTTCCTAATGACGGGGATCAGGTGATCACCCCCCCACCTCCCACCCCCTGTGATGGCTCCACTGACATAATAATCATCGACTGAGTCATTCCCACTGATGAATGGATCAGACGCCATCTGCCTCCGCCGCCATCAGCTCGCGTTCAGATGATTTACTCGCCAATAAATTATGACATTTCCAAACTTCGGAGATCAAACAAAGTCAGAGATCAAAGCTGCTGTAGGTGATGTCGGGAGGACGTACACACACACACACACACACACACACACACACACACACACACTGATGCTGCCCAATAAATCATATTTTGATTGTCACCGTGATGTGAAACACATGCGATACGCATCACAAAAAGACCGGCCGCCCTTTTTGGCCGCCACAAATTGATTTTTCTATTTTTGGGGAGCGGCGCCCTGCTCTTGTTCTTTCTCCGGTGTTCTTCCCCTAACAGACGCAGCCGCACCTGCACCGTGACTCTTTCTCCCCTCCACTTTCACTCCAGCGACACTCCACTAAAACTGTACAAACTGGTGCGTTCAGGTGCGCCTCGTAAAAAAAAAAAAAGGCGTTACTCGTTACAACCGTCGCTAACATTGCTTGAAATGAGAAAGTTTATTATTATTTTCCTTTGTTGGACAATGCACTGCACTATTTTTAATATTCACATAGTGAAGCAAAATGCATAAAATAATCACATCAGAGCATATTCCCCCATATTGACTCTCTATTTAGGTGGGAAGATTTTTTTCCATTTTGCTTTACTAAAGCATTTTTAACATTTAGATGCTAAAATCATTGGACTAAACCACAAATTTATACAAAAAAACATCAAATTATCATTAGAGATCTCTCATTGCCGCAGAATTCATATATTTATTCATGTGATTCTCTTTACATGTTGGTGTGTTAAGTATATATATATATACATATATATATATATATGTAGGTATATATGTATGTATGTTTTCTATATTTTATATATTCGCTGCAGCTGTGAACACGTTTCTTGTATCGTGTTTTTGCCAAATGAAGCGAAGTAGTAGTTACCCCAGAGAGCTTCATTCAACCGTGTGTGTGTGTGTGTGTGTGTGTGTGTGTGTGTGTGTGTGTGTGTGTGTGTGTGTGTGTGTGTGTGTGTGTGTGTGTGTGTGTTAGTGTGTGTGTGTGTGTGTGTTAGTGTGTGTGTTAGTGTGTGTGTGTGTGTGTGCGCGCATTTGAGAGCAGAATGAGTCATGCTGCAGAGCCAGAATGTGACTGCGCCCTCTGCCACCACACACACACACACACACACACACACATCCACACACAAACACACTCTCACACTCTTCTTTGTTCATACTGTACATTCACATCACACACGTGTGCACCAGTGCACAAGGACACTCTTTTTCATGATCTGGTATAATATGGGGACATCCACCGGCCAGTACCTATGTCACACACACACACACACTGAGATCTGCTTCCTGATGAATCTTCATGTAGAAGACGACCTCACATGCTCTGGCAGAAAGTGGAAATATCCTCTTACTAACACTTTTTACAATCAAACGCTCGGCTCTATATTTTGTCAAATCTTTATCCATAAGGATATAAAACAGAAGGAACAGCACGTTCTTTTATGTTTATGCAGCAACCACAGAATGTTTGTTGTTTTTTTCCCATTGACAAATGACTGTTAATCATTTTTTCTCCGTTAACTTGGTAGAAATTTACTTCTCCCATACACTTTTTTTTTGTCTTTCTGAGCTTGTTCCAATCCACGCTACAGATGAAACACAACTAGAGCTGCAACGATTCAACTATTAAAATTAATGGCCAACAATTTTTAAAGTGCTATCATTATATTTTAAGAAGAAAAAACTAAATAATTTGATTACAGCCTCTGAAATGTAATTATTGGTTGATTCATTTTGAATTTTATGATGAGAAAGTAAATAGATTTTAGTTGAACTCTGGAAAACAATTTTTTCACCATTTTCTGACATTTTATAGCCCCAACAACTAATGGTGCCACCCCCTTTATTATTTTGATTGAATTACATTCTAATTGAAACCTACTTATAATCTTATATTCCATTTCTGACAAGTCTTTTTCACACTGTACTTTTTTTCCTTAAGTTTTTAAATTCAATTTAACTTTATTAGCATTAACATTCTTATCATTGCAAGACAGTGCAGTCTGCTGTTAAGGTTATGTGTGAAATTCTGCAGGGTAACATCCGCGTTTTATACAGCGGGAGCAGAGAGGAGCATCTCTGATGCATTAGTGTGCAGGTTTGTAGATAACAGTCGTAATGAGATGTTCTCAGACGGGTTTTTGAGGTGGAGGAGTGGTGAGTCGTCTTCATCCTCCTCAGGAAGTAGAGCTTCCCTAATGAAAGCGGAGGCGAGGCGTTCAGGGACCGACGAAGCACGCGCCGCTCGTCTGAGAGATGAAGAATTCTCACTGCGGCGTGTTCCTCTGGAATTCAGATTTTAGCTTGTTGAACGCAGTCGGTGAATATGTTAAACAACGTTTTTCCTTTTTTTTTTTTAAAGGCCCAGAGACGGAGACGTTCTTAAAATATTTAAAATTAGAAACAACAACTGAAATATTTGTAGAATCCCACATTATCCCACGCCAATTCTTGATATCATTAACTCCGTTTTTGGTTATTTTATGGATTTTTTTTATATGAGAGAGCCCCCTAGTGGCAAAAAAGTGGAAAAAATCTCCGGGTTTGAGTGTGGAAAAAGTTCCTGTTGAGGTTCATTCTTGATCAGGAAAAACTTCTCCATCTTTTATACTGTTGTGTTTTCATAAGTTTCCCCTACGGTTTGTTCCGTACCTACAACCCACCTTCTGTATATTAACTGATTACACCAGTAAAATCCCTCCATGTCACAGCTGCTGGGTCTAAAACCTGTGTCTCTCATCCCTCAGAATGTCTTGGTGTCTTCTACATGTCCCTATATACTAAATTTTACCCCAATATTTAGTATATTGGTAATTCTCCTTATTTTTTAAAGTTATTCTGCCATGTTTTACTGCCATCTTTCTTAAGGTTATTTTTTAACACATTTAGATTTTATCCAGTGCACTAGTGTGATTGCGTTCGGTGCAGTAGGTGCTGAGTACATAAAAATTAGATGGGGTCAATACGTTTTCTTTATCATGTGATATAAGGCATCACAGTTGCATTGCACGGCACATTTTAATAAAAAACACACCCAGGTTGATCTTCTCCTTTGTTTTCCGCCATGACCTCCCGTCTCCTCTGGTGGTCAGCAGTGGTCTGGGCTGGACTCATCTGTCTCTCATTAGTGATCACCCCCCCCCCTCTTCCTCTTCCTCTTCCTCCTCCTCCTCCTTCATCTCTATCTCTCGCTGCCTTCCCTCTGTTCTAACCACCAGAGACTCAAAGCTCTCCTTCCTCCCACAGTGTGATGCCGTCTGGGCCGGGAGCCAGTGTGTGTGTGTGTGTGTAGTTACGTCTGCATATGTGTGTGTGTGTGTGTGTGTGTGTGTGAGAGACACCCACCTTGGCTGGGTCAGACGGACACGCCCCCGTAATCACCGCGACGACCCGGCCCCGCCGCGTCACACTTTGCTATCATTGCCGTAACCTTTCCTTGTCGTTATCGTAACCTTTTTTTTAACGCGTCTGTCGTTTCCTGCCGAGGCCTGAGTAACGCTGCGTCAGCGTCCGCCGCGCTGAAGGGCGTCTTTAAACCTGTAGCGGGGGGGGGGGCTGTTTTTCACCTTGCTTAGTTTGTGTGGTCTGCAGCCATATGCTCACACCCCATTTTTTATTATTCTTATTATAGTGCAGCTGGAGCAAAAAAAAACGTTCTTAGCAAGCTCCGACGAACTGGAGTTGACAATAATAATAAAATAAATAGGAGTGTGTGACGCAACGTGGCGTTTCCCTTCCATCCACTGACGGCTGCTGGATGACGGATGATGCATCGCTTTTCCTCCGCTGGCCGTGGCGTTTCCCCTCCAGACGAACAGCTCACGCTGATGTGACGGCAGATGTGGAGGGCGTGCCAGCCCGTGTCCAACAGGTGGCACGTGTCACCGGAAGCTAGCGTGTTAAACAGTTTTTACTAGGTGTTGTAGATTAGATCGATTTATTGATCCCTGGAGGAGAAATTGGCTTGTTAAACGTGATAAACATTGAAATTGGCTCTACTAATTGATTAGGGGCCAACTTTTACATTAATTGACGACTATTATTTCAATGTTTTTACGAAGAAGAAAAGTCTCCGGTTTTAGCTTCTCAAATCAGATTATTTTCTGCTTTTCTTCTGTAATGGTGAACCAATGGACATTTTACACCATTTTTTCAACCAATAACAACCAATGGGTTATTAGTTTTAATAGTAAATAGATGAATTGAGAATAGTCGTTAGCTGCAGCTCTTAAATTAAATATCTTTAGGTTATAGATTAAAACATCAAGACGTCACTTTGGTCTTTGGGAAACTGATTGTCATTCTTCAAATTAGAGCTGCAACAATTAGTTGATGAATCAACTAGTTACCAACTATTACATAAATCTTTTATGCTATTTTGATAATCTATTAATCGCTTTGATTAATTTTTTATTATAAAATGTTGGAATTCTCTGGTTCCAGCTTCTGTTTTCTGATTATTTCCTGGTTTCTTTATTCTTCTATAATATCAAACTGATGATCTTTGGGTTGTGGACAAAAAAAGACATTTTAGGTTCAGTCTTCACCTTTCAGAAACACTGATCGACATTTTACAGCATTTAATGAACCAAACAACTAATCATTACAATAATTATCCATCAAAATTATTGTTAGATGTACCAGGTTAGCATCTGAAACCCAGGAAGAGTGCAAAGGACCCTAAACCGTTGTCATCTGGTGGCTAATTGTCTGAAATTACTCCGTAAGAATGACACCGTCGTCTTTTAATAGAAACCACTGCATCGTCGGTCAATAAACTTCCCGGGTTGCTCCGCGTTAACTTCAGATGTTCTCAGTACTGGGGAAACTTGCTGCTTTTCATTGAATCCCGGCCACGGAACTCCACAGCTCTCTCTCGAGAGGGGAAAAAAAAGAGGAAATGGGACAGGCTGTTATTGTTGACAACCAACCATCAAACGCTGCTCGTTTGCCCACTGGTCCATCAGCGGCTGGCTTCACCCAGAGGAGCCTCGCTCACGACGTGGAAGCAGCGTCCGACCGCCTCTGGGAGTGTGTGGAGTTCTGCCGCGGCGTCTTCACATCACGTTTTTAACGCTGTGTCTGCTTTTATTTCGTTTAATTTTTTGTTCGGCCATCGCCAGGAGCAGGCCGTCAGCTCGGTGTCTCCGTTCGCCGGCAACGGAGGCTTCAAAGCCGCCGTCATGACCGCCGTTTCCAGCGTGTTCCCTCCTCCTCTGTGTAATCCCCAAAAATAAAAAAATAAATGCTGCTTAATTGAAGTTGTACGGGAGCCGCGTGTAAACCAGAGCTGGGCGGAGGGAGGCTGTTTTTGAAGTCTTGATTTTTTCGCCCGGAGGCTTTCGGGACTCGCGAGAAGCGCAAGTGGGCGTTCGTTTGTTCGTCAAGCTTTGTTATGCAGGTTTTTTTTCATTTTTTTTTTACTCACCAAAGAAAAGACGCCGAACTTGTGATCTTCAACACAATTAAGGAGCCTCACCCCTTTTAAACTCGCAACGAGACTCATTATGTGTTTGCGAGTGAACGAGACGGAGGCCGGGGTGTGTGTGTGTGTGTGTGTGTGTGTGTGTGTGTGTGTGTGTGTGTGCACGTTTATATTAAATTTAACTGGCTCGCGGTTTGCGTGTAGGAGTCGGCGTGAAGCATCATAACACTCGTTCGCACATTGTCACACTTGTTAATTATAAGCAATGGAGTTGAAGACACTGAATTACCTTTTGTGTGTCTATGTGAAAGAGATTCACAGTTTGTTGCTGTGTGTGTGTGTGTGTGTGTGTGTGTGTGTGTGTGTGTGTGTGTGTGTGAGAGAGAGTGTTATGTATTTCTTTCTTAAATGTAAAGGGTTGATCGCAAATCTGCATAATGTGTTGAGATATGTTTCTGCAGGTGTGTTTCCATCAGCTGAATTTGAGCAAATTAACTACATATGAATTTTAGCTTCATGAGAAACCGTTGGCATAGGCTACATTAATTATGGCGGTAATGTCCCATATTATTATTATTATATTTCTGATGTAATTGAGTAACGTTACATGGAGTAGAGCTACCGTCCTGCTGTTATAGAAGAGTCTTAATCCGAACTCAAACACACCTAACGAGCCTCTGACGAGCTTCAGCGACGCCATAACGAGCTGATAATTAGAATCAGGTGTGTTGTGCAGTTTTTAGGGCTGGGACGACGACGACGTTATAGACGTAAAACATGTACCACAATGGTACATAGGTGCCTTTTTTGTTAAGACACAGATTCATTTGTCAATGATTCAGGAATATATATATATAATTAAAAGCAATGAAATGACATTTCATTCATTCCAACACTTAAAGTAGAACACACAACAAATTGCAGTAAGGTTCTTTATTTATTATTATTTTTAGTATTATTATAGTATTATTACAGTAAATTAGTAAGTAGCAGAATTTTAGTTACCTATTTGGTCCTCTTTAAACAATGGTTGCAGGTGTATGTTTGGAAAACAATCGCCAGCAACAATCGCCATCATGGCTTCGTTGTGGCAAAAAAATAACGTGGAATTCCAACTTTCTGTGGAGAACTTATAAGGTAGTCATACTGGTTTAATAAAAGAATTGGGGTGAGTTACTCAATTTTTCCAGTTTTGCTGAGCAATGCCTGATCTGGTAAATGATTGAAATAAATGAATGCCCCAGCTATTATTTGGTACTTTCTAGTATGTAAATCAACATGTATAAACTGCTATTAGTCAATTAATTATCAAACTAAAAAATGCAATTTTAGATGATTCAAAGGAAAAATAATTGCTAGAATAATCGTTAAAAAACATTGGTCAGGTTTGTCATGCGTTTTCTTAAATAAATCTCTCATTCATGTGTGGCGTCATCTCTCCACCAACGTTTTATGGAACCGCGTGAATGCAGATTTCTTTTCTGATGAGATGAGAAGATCGATACGACGCTCATGTCCGTCCATCAGACATCAGCCCACAGCCAGCAGCCCATTAGCCTGACGCTGGAACAACAGGCAGCAGCAGCCAGCTGGCTCCTTAAAGCTCACTAATTAACACGTTACGTCTTATCACTTCATTCTGTGCTAAACCTTCACTGTAAAAATGACAATAGTTGGCCGAGTAGTAGATCCAGAAGTAGTATTGTTCATTTTTAAAGGTGAACTGATAAGACACTAGATGCATCTTCCATCACTGTAAAGAATCTTTAAACCAGGATTATCACATGTTCTATTTGGGTACGTTTTCCTGCTGCCTACATGTGTTTACCTGTTGACTAAATGGCTTTTTTTCACCATTCTGAGACCTTTATGGCACCAAAGAGAATCTGTTGGATGTAGTTTCTCATTGTGTGAATTTTGAGCTGCTTCAGCAGCTTTTGTGTTTAAGTCCCCCCCCCCTCAGCTCTGGAGCCCTGTGGGGTCACATCCGAGTTCTCGCCTCTTTATTCCCGTCTTCTCTTCTTTTTGTCGGGTATCGCTGTTGTTCCAGGAACAAAGGCCTCAAAAAAAAAAGCAGAAGAAGCCCCAGTATTGTCCTAGGAACATACCGACACACTCCGTAGTCTGTTCCTCCTTTCATATCAGACGCAATAAATCACCATGGTAATGCCTCCTAAATTGATTTGCAGGGATCTGATTATGCCTTATTGCTGGAGTTATTTGAGCTGAGCTAAATTATTAATCACCGTCAAGCTATTGTTCTGTTTTTTTTTTTTGGTCCTCCCGTCGCCCTTCTTGTGTTAATGGGAATCAGTCAAACCTGCGTTTGAGCGACTAATAATATTAACCTGAGCTGTCCAAGCCTCTCATGATGGAATTCCACCAAAGTGAATATTAATTTATTACAGATGTCACTGTAATTTCGAGGATTATGGTTTGCTTTTTACTGTATTTTACTGTATAATTTTTTGTGAGATGCAGCTGTGTTTTAGTTTTTCTGATATTTTTATAGATCCAATAACTTTTATTGTGAGATATTGAGTTTTTGTCACCAATAGGAGCTGATCTTTTATAAAATGTGATTTTTAAACAGCACTGGATGCTTTATTGAACTCAAGTTGGACTTTTATTAAAAAAAAATAATTGCACCTTCATCCACAAAATGACAACAATATGAACGTATTCAGCATCATTTGTCCAGAGAATCAGTTTTAAATATGACAGGAAGTAAAATGCTGGTTTTGTTGTTTAAGAAATGTTTTTTCTTGTCTGCTGCTCATGAGGCAAGAACACTACCCCCTACACCACCTCGGAACACCTACAGGACTTTAAGTTTTAATTATAATAATATAATTATCATGGTTTGACTCTCCATCTAAACAATTTCACAAAAACTGACACACACCATTGTGCCATGTGTAGACAGACTCCTTGATTTCTAGATAAATGTTGTATTTAAGGAGATGGAGACGGAGAATTTCCTCCTCCTGAAATAAAAAAGCTCGGCTGTTTCTTCCCCACTGAGCGCTCCGTCCTATCAGAGGCAGCCTGACCCGGTGGAATTAGAATAGATAGAAGGGGAAGTTCAATCAACGTAATGTGTGCTGACAAGCCGAGGACGAGGACCCGCACATGTCTTAATGTTGGATTAGCATCTCCGACACGCTCCGTTTTTTTGTCACGATTGTTCTTTCTTTTTTTTCTCCATCCGCGGGGTCGGAGGCGGTTTGTGATGACGGTCACACGCTGGCTTTAATGGAGGCTGAACCCGAGGCCTTCTGGTCAGGGGGGGGTCACGTTAAGAGCCCCCCTCCCTCCCCCCCACCGCCTACAAATCCTGCCCCCGCTGTCCACTCAGATCACGGTTGTCCGTTCTGCCTCGGAACGCTTTCTCCGGGTCGCTCTGGTTCAGGGCCTCAAATCACAGGCTAGCAGGCGATAATATCACAGCAGGGGGCTTCCTTACGTAAGTCTGAGCTCGACTTGATGCCTTCAGCTCCGAGCTCGTTGTTTTTTTTTTATTTTTTTTTATTTTCACCCCCTCATCTCCACCGCTTCACTCTTCCAGTTTTGTATTTTATATATATTTCTATATTTTCTTCCCTTCCCCCTGTGGCAAACTCTGACTTCTGGACAGGTTTCTTCTTGATCCACATCAGACTTATCCTCAGTTACCCTTCTGCAAACTGTCTTTACTCTGTGTGTGTGTGTGTGTGTGTGTGTGTGTGTGTGTGTGTGTGTGTGTGTGTGTGTGTGTGTGTGTGTGTGTGTGTGTGTGTGTGTGTGTGTGTGTGTGTGTGTCTATATACATATAGTGTATAGATGGACACACACACATATATATATATATAGTATATAATGTGTGTGTATAGGAATGCTGCTGCTGTGCAGTACTGGTGTCTTTTTTCCCCTTTTTACTCTCCTTACCTCACACACACACACACACACACACACCTGTCTTCTTATACCCTGTGGTAGGGCAGCAGTGTACTGTAGCGTACGGTGGTGTATATGTGTGTGTGTGTGTGTGTGTGTGTGTGTGTGTGTGTGTGTGTGTGTGTGTGTGTGTGTGTGTGTGTGTGTGTGTGTGTGTGTGTGTGTGTGTGTGTGTGTGTGTGTGTGTGTGTGTGTGTGAGTGACTGCAGCTGCTTTTGGCCATCCTGGCTGCCTCCTCGTTTTCAGCTTCATTTCCCCCCCTAATGAAGATTCAGAGGCAGCGCAGCTACTGGCACAGGGGCAGCGGAGAGAGGGATGGAGGAAAGGAGGAAGCAATGACAGCAGGGTGGAGAAGGGAGGAAAAAAATGAGAAGAAGTAGAGGGAGGAGGAGGAGGAGGAGGCAACAGCAAGATGGAGGCAGGGTTGAAAGGAGAAGAGACTGTGGGAGAATTCAGGAAAGAGGAGAGGAGGGAAGGAGGGGAGGATGGAAGAAGGAAGAAGGAGAGGAGGAAGCAATGACAGCAGGGTGGAGAAGGGAGGCGAAAAATGAGAAGAAGTAGAGGGAGGAGGAGTAGGAGGAGGAGGAGGAGGAAGGCTGATGATGAGTTTTGTGACACACATGACTAGAAAGAAAGGAGCCTTCCTCCCTCTCTGCTAATTAGCTCCCAGGCTGTGATGAATGGAACGCCACTTAGGAGCCGATCGGCACGCCGACCTTGTCATGTGTGTTGATGGGGTGGGGTGACTCTACACCCCCCCACCTCTGGCCCCCTCCTACCTATTGTACCACCTCCTGTGGAAGCAGATGCTGCTAATATCGAGGTGTGTGTGTGTGTGTGTGTGTGTGTGTGTGTGTGTGTCACCTGTCCACCATGTTTGTGTGTGTGTGTGTGTGTGTGTTTGTGCTTTGTCCTCCCACACACTGGTGTCAACACTTTCAAATGTGCTCAGTGATTTTGTGCTACTTTTTTTTTTTTGAGGGTTAAGGTTAATTTATAAGTTTAAACATGAATTCAAATGTTGTTTTTTAATTGTATTATTATTTTTTTTTACACACAACAGTATATTGATGTAACACCACATCCTTGGGGGAATAAAACTAGACAAACACAATTGCAACGCAATGAAATTAGTTAATTCACGCAACTAGCACCAGTGCATTTAGAGATGGGAGAGCTGCAGTGTCTTAAAATACACATGATGATTCACTTCCTGCCCTCTGGAGCAACGATTAGTCGATAAAATGATTAGTCGCCAACTGTTTTAATAATCAATTTAAGTCATTTTTAAAGAAAAATGTCCAAATTCTCTGATTATTTCCTGGTTTCTTTATTCTTCTATAATAGTAAACTGTTGATCTTTGGGTTGTGGACAAAAAAAGACATTTTAGCTTCAATCTTCAGTTTTGAAAAACGATGAATCGTGGATCTGCTAATAGATTCGTTTTAACCCCTTAGAACCAGGCGTTGGATGGCGATGCCTTGTTAGCAGTGTTTGTATTTCAGCCTCAGGTCTTCCTGCGTGTTTCCTGCAGTCCGTCCATCAGGCTCGATGCTCACGTTGCGCTTCCTCTCTTACCCCCCCCCCCCTGCAGAGCAGCAAGAACTGGCGGGCTGCGGTGGACCTGACGGGCCGGCTGCTGACAGCTCATGGACAGGGATACGGTAAAGCTGGCCAGGCGACCTCCCACACCGCCGACTCCCTGCAGGTAGCTGCAGCCGCTCATCAGTGTGTGTTTGTGTGTGTGTGTGTGTGTGGGGGGGGGGGGCGAGCATGCACATAGCATAACACGTGAAGGTCCTGCAGCCCAAATAATAAAATAGTTTAATATAATATCAGTAGTAGCTGCAGCTAACCACTATTTAGAGATTTATTTAGATTGGAGCTGTTTGTGGGATTATTTAATTACAGAATATATTCATGTTCTGGAATGATCCTCAGTGATTTATAGGATTTTATGGAACAATAATTGACCTTTGAACTTTGATCAGGGTCAGGTGCAAGATGAGAAAGTCAAAAAAACATCTTAAAAAAGGTAAATTTAAATTTTAAAACCATTCATCAGGTTTTTCACAATATACATTTTGTGTTTATGTTGGTTTGCTGTCATTTAAAGGTCTATTTGTACCTTTTTTTTTTAACAAAAATCACACCAAATGTGTGATTTTTATTTATTTATTTATTTTAACACAAAATGTGAAATGGTTTGACCCTTTATGTTGTATGTCAGGGTTACACCACATTTTTGACTTTTTCCCATTAATCAATGAACATTGCAGATTCTGTCTCTTCTGTCGTCTCCTCACATGTTGTAGATTTATTCTGATTCCAGGTTTAAGTCCAAAAACCTTTGTGGTTGTAGAGATATTCCAGATTTATCATCATTTATAGCAGGAAAACTAATAATGTAATGAAATGACTGCCTCTTATTTTGTAATGAAGAGGGTCCTTAGATGTTTTTGGTTTAAAACTGATGCTGTGATGATTTTTTTAAGGATATAATCCGTTTTCCTCTATAACAGACGAGTTCTCATTTATTCAGGGTTGATGTGAGTTCTGTTTTCCTTCCTGTTTGTGGGTCTCTCTATCCAGAAGATGGATGGCTGCATACGCTCATTAAGACCCCCCCTCTCCCTGCATTAAACCTGCGATGAATCAACCCTGAATTAACCATCTTAGCGGTTATAAAACGCGATTTTTTCTTTTTTTAAGGTGTATGTGTGTGTGTGTTTTTTTCCTCTCCGGATAACCGTAAAACAAAACCAACGTATCACCTCATTCCAGAGAAATATGCATCAGAACAAACTGACGACCGCTGGGCAGCTGTTAAACTTTTACCGCTGTCACAGAGCTGCGACGCCGTAAAAAAAAAAGTTATACGCACATGAACCGAGGCTTCAACCAAACGTTGCCTTCATTATCCATAAATCTGCTGACTATTTTCGTTAATTAAAGGTCCCGGCCTGTGAGATTTAGTAGCATCGCACGAGTGTGTTTTAATTAGTATATAATTCAAGCAAAAATAAGAATTGTTGTGTTTTGAATGAAATTCTAGTGAATAGGTCATATATAATATGGAAGACAGTGATAATTAAGTAATTGTTAATCAACAAGTTGGCGTGTGTTAAACTGTTGAAACTAAACATATATGATACGTATGATAAAGAAGCAGCATTAAGTTTTATTCATAAATCACATGGTAGGATAGTGGGGCTGCAACTAACCACTATTTAGAGATTTATTTAGATTGGAGCTGTTTGTGGGATTATTTAATTGGCTCCTTTATAATTAAACATCTTACAGAAAATATTCTTCATGTTCTGGAATGATCCTCAGTGATTTATAGGAAATTTAAAAGATATATAATTGATTTTTAACTCTTTATTTTATTAATTATTAAACGCTCATTGCTGATAATTTAGCTTAGCTCTTAACTTGTTTTTTTCCTGATTTTGGTCAGTTTGATCTTGTTTTAAAGGAAGTTTTAAATAACTAACTATATTTTTTGTGTAAAATCATCACAAATAGATTCTGACTCTTCTGTCGTCTCCTCACATGTTGTAGATTTATTCTGATTCCAGGTTTAAGTCCAATAACCTTTGTGTTAGTAGAGATATTCCACATTTATCATCATTTAGAGCAGGAAAACTGATAAATTGGCCTGGAGTTTAAGTTCTTAAATTAAGTATAGAGCAAATTTTAAGCAGTCAAACTTTCAATAAACAGTTATTTTTTATTTTATTTATATCTCTATATGTGATGTTTATTAAGTAATAACCTTTGTGTTTGTAGAAATATTCCACATTTATCACCATTTATAGGAAAATCAGGCTTGGCGTTTGTTGCTATGGTTACGGGTTGAGTGACGAGCAGCTGATTGAACTGTTTCTGTGTTAAATGGTTGAAATGATTCACACCTGCTGGTCAATCAGGGAAAAAAAGAGGTTTCACTCAAGACCATTAAAGGATTTAGAAAACTAATGATTTATTTATTTATTTATTTTTATTATTTATTATTCAGGAAACATTCTTACATTTGTTTAAAAAAAAAAAAGTTTCTGCAAATTCATCACAGCTGTGACCGTAGAGGAGAAGAAGATTCACACGCTGCCGTACATGTGCTTGAACTATCCGATTCATGATTTAAACATTTCACAACAGAAGGTGTGTGTGTGTGTGTGTGTCTCTCTCTCTCTCTCTCAGCTCTGGTTCGTGCGGCTCGCCCTCCTCGTCAAGCTGAACCTCTTCCAGAACGCTGAGCTGGAGTTTGAACCCTTTGGCAACCTGGATCAACCAGACCTCCACTACGAGTACTACCCTGCTGTTTACCCTGGCAGGAGAGGTATACGTTCACACACACACACACATGCATACACACACACACACACATGCATACACACACATGCATACACACACACACACACACATGCACGGCTTGTATAAAACCTCCCTCCGTCCTCCAGGGTCATTATTTATTACCTTTATGTATGAGGACCACTTTAGATGGTGATCCCTGAGACTTTCTCGCATGGTGAAAATCATACATAATGTTTTGTATTTCACACGTCCAAAAGCTCCTCTACGAATCCTCGTGGAAATCTGACTCTTAACGTTTTGAAAAAGCAATTCTCAATTGTGCCGAAGAGCTTCTCTTAAACTCGTTTTTAATGCTTTTATCAGGACGGTGTGTGGAATAGATTTAGCATTTTACTCACGTTTTTTATTATATATATATATATATATATATATATATATATATATATATATACATATTTTATTATTTTATTTTAAGGATACACAAGCCTCCCACTGCTGTCGTATTAAATATTGAAAGCAAAGTTTGTGCCAGGAGCTTGATATTAGAGGGTATCATCGAGAAGCTCCAGCAAATCTACTCGTTTCAAGCAGTTTCTTAGGCTAACCACTATTTAGAGATTTATTTAGATTGGAGCTGTTTGTGGGATTATTTAATTGGCTCCTTTATAATTAAACATCTTACAGAAAATATTCTTCATGTTCTGGAATGATCCTCAGTGATTTATAGGAAATTTAAAAGATATATAATTGATTTTTAACTCTTTATTTTATTAATTATTAAACGCTCATTGCTGATAATTTAGCTTAGCTCTTAACTTGTTTTTTTCCTGATTTTGGTCAGTTTGATCTTGTTTTAAAGGAAGTTTTAAATAACTAACTATATTTTTTGTGTAAAATCATCACAAATAGATTCTGACTCTTCTGTCGTCTCCTCACATGTTGTAGATTTATTCTGATTCCAGGTTTAAGTCCAATAACCTTTGTGTTAGTAGAGATATTCCACATTTATCATCATTTAGAGCAGGAAAACTGATAAATTGGCCTGGAGTTTAAGTTCTTAAATTAAGTATAGAGCAAATTTTAAGCAGTCAAACTTTCAATAAACAGTTATTTTTTATTTTATTTATATCTCTATATGTGATGTTTATTAAGTAATAACCTTTGTGTTTGTAGAAATATTCCACATTTATCACCATTTATAGGAAAATCAGGCTTGGCGTTTGTTGCTATGGTTACGGGTTGAGTGACGAGCAGCTGATTGAACTGTTTCTGTGTTAAATGGTTGAAATGATTCACACCTGCTGGTCAATCAGGGAAAAAAAGAGGTTTCACTCAAGACCATTAAAGGATTTAGAAAACTAATGATTTATTTATTTATTTATTTTTATTATTTATTATTCAGGAAACATTCTTACATTTGTTTAAAAAAAAAAAAGTTTCTGCAAATTCATCACAGCTGTGACCGTAGAGGAGAAGAAGATTCACACGCTGCCGTACATGTGCTTGAACTATCCGATTTAGCATTTTACTCACGTTTTTTATTATATATATATATATATATATATATATATATATATATATATACATATTTTATTATTTTATTTTAAGGATACACAAGCCTCCCACTGCTGTCGTATTAAATATTGAAAGCAAAGTTTGTGCCAGGAGCTTGATATTAGAGGGTATCATCGAGAAGCTCCAGCAAATCTACTCGTTTCAAGCAGTTTCTTAGGTTTTGTTTTCCCTCCTTTTTTTTTTTTTTTACACCGCATGAATTGCTCTCTAATGTATTCCCATTACTTTGGATCTGCTTCGCCCCTCAGGCTAACCACAGTGAAGGCGGCGGCAGCAGCAGCAGCAGCAGAGACACACACGAGTACAAAAAAATAAATAAAATGAGCCCGCTTGAAGCTACACCGCAGCCTTCTAAAGAGAGCACCGATTGACTCTCCATTGCTCAATATTAAACGCTTTGTGCCCCGCGAGCTCGCAGACAAACTGGCACGAGTTTCGCTGGTTTCGCCTGGCATCACAAGTCGAACGTTTCTCCGGCCCGGCGCCCACATCGACTATCTATTACCCGCCATCTCGCTCCTCGGAACGCCCTGAGAGAGGCAGGCCGCTGTGGGCGTATCGCCCTCCGAAGGATTATCACATCGACCGAGAACGCTCGAGAAACAATCAATGTTTGTCAGTTATTCATTCGTTTGCCAAGTGAAAAGTTGAGTCCGTTTTGTTGTTTTTACTCAGAAATATTAAGACCCCAACGAGCCTGGAAAGTAGCATTCAGCGTGCGTGCCTTTATTTTTTTTTTTAAAAGCCGCGTCTCATCTTTACTTTCGCCGTGAGATTCCTTTCATATGCGGATCAATACGTGAACACAGGGAGATGTAAAAAACACTGCTTCTCTTTTTTTGAAAAGGGTCCTTGTGTTTTGTTGTTGGTTTTTCTTTTTCCTCATCTGGATGAAAGCGTATCGGCCTCTTAAAATAAAAAAACAGAAACCCAGTCAACTGGTTATATGTCAAACAAAGAGATGAACGTACAGGCTGGACTGGGAGAATAAACATGAGGAAGCAGCAGCCAATAAGTCCAACCTCTGCATGTTAGCACTGCAACAACTGGAATATTAACAAGGGGAAACATCGAGTTTGAATACTGTAGAGTTATCTTATTGCACTGGCAGATCGCTTTTTATATGTTAGCCGTGTTTTTCAAAACTAAACTGAATCAGGGGGGTGGAGGAAAACTTAAAGAATATTCTACTCAATATTGGACAAATTGTACCAAAAACAACATATTTTCACTTGTCGTGTTTTCAGTTTTTGCAGTGCACCCCGCGATTTACACACAAATGTGTTAAAAGTGTGATTTATCTTCCAATTCTTTCTGATTGGACATACTTATTTGTTGCATTGATTTCTCTAAAACTGCCTCTTTTGTGGATAAAATGAGATGGTGATTCCTCTGTGATGACGCTCCGTCTGCATCTGTCCAAACAATCCTCCGTTGGTCGATAGTTTAGATTTTTATGTCAATCTTAATCAGAGCTGGAGTTTAGTTTTGTTAAAAAAAAGTAACATTAAACTTTCTGAATGGGTGAAATATATTGATTTTGGTGCAATTAGTCCAATAATTAAGGAGAATTATCTTATTAGTAATTTAGCTTCATTTAGACTAATTATGCTCAATTTTATACTACTTGTACCAAAACTTAGATATTTTCACTTGTTAATATTAAAGTTTTTGCAGAGCATCCCATGTTTTACACACAGATGCGTTAAAAGTGTAATTTATCTTCCATTTTTACATGTCATGCTATGATTCTGGTGCATATGTTGGTGAATATTTCAGATTTGCACGTCCTATTTCAAGTAGTTTCCCAGATTTGGGTCAATTTAAACTAATTTTAATCAATGTTATAATATTAAATATGACACATGAGGTGATTATTTTAAGGTTAAAACCCTGATGTCATGTCACCACAATATTGTCCAACAATATTAATCTTGTTTTATCGCTATTTATTCAAGAATATGTGATATAGGACAATAATTTCCTAACTGGTTTTACATGCATCACTTATTGGGTGAAAATATTGTGTACAATTAATCCCAATATTGAATAGAATTATCACGTAATTTAGCTTATGTAAATTTTTTTATTGATTTCAGTCAATTTAATCTCTCTTTAGACGATATTAGTTATGTTAAAACAAGATCAAATTGACCAAAATCAATATCAATAACTCAATATTGGACTAATTTCTACAAAAATCCAAGATACTGTTAAGATTTCAGTTTTTAAAGTGTTCACCTTCATATTCCACGTGTGCCTATTTGTGTTGGTAGAGCAGCTCCACACTAGTGAAAACCCTTTTTTATATATATAAATATACATATTTTCCGGGGGCTTCCACAGTGTCGTGGTTGTTTTCCTCCCTCGGTTCCAAAGTTGCTCCGACACAGTAAAGACATTAAAAAAAAAAGACAGGAGAAAAAAAAAAAAGTCCTAATTCTAAAAAGCTGACGAAACTTGCTGACACCCCAAGAGAAACCGACCGAACGGAGCGTTTAAAGCCACGAGAGACGCCGCGTCCGGTCAGCAGGAAGACAAAAAAAATGATGTAACGGAGGGCAGTAATGCAGACACCCGGGTATGGGGGGGGGGGGGGGGGGCTGAGTGTGTTCTGTTCTGTACGGCTGATAGGACGAAGCAGACAGACGAGAAAGAGGGAAAGAGACAGAGAGATGCAAACGGGAGATAGGTAGACGGCGGCTGGATGGACCAGCCAGCTCCACATCTGATGACAATATCAAAGAGGCCTGATCAAAGCCTGAGGACTCACCTGAATACAGGCTGCTCCTCCGTGTGTGTGTGTGTGTGTGTGTGTGTGTGTGTGTGTGTGTGTGTGTGTGTGTGTGTGTGTGTGAGAGACAGTGTGAATGATGTGGAAACAGAGGGGGGAGGAGGGAGGGGGGATGAGTGATGGAGCCGTGCAGCACACACACAGAGAGGGATGATAGGGTTTAATAAGCAGCCATACGTAGCTCAATGCCATCTGTAGGTTCCTGCCTGCGGGGCTGTGTGCAGCCTGTGTGTGGGAGGACGGCTTTTATACGTCCTCATCCGGCGCTGCTCGCTGTCTTTCTCCTTCCATGTCCTCATCCCACCCTGTTTTATCTCTTCCCCCCCCCTCTCTCTTTTTTCTTTTTTTTTCCTCCCACCAGGCTCCATGGTGCCGTTCTCCATGCGGCTGCTGCATGCCGAGCTTCCCCAGTACCTGGCCAAGCCCCAGGAGGCTCTGGACCGCCTGCACAATCTCAGAACAGTCTGCCTCGCCGTTAGTGCGCACACACACACACACACACACACACACACACACACACACACGTAGGGAAACATCGCCTCTGGA
This sequence comes from Eupleurogrammus muticus, assembly GCA_036785175.1. Lineage (NCBI taxonomy): Eukaryota > Metazoa > Chordata > Actinopteri > Scombriformes > Trichiuridae > Eupleurogrammus > Eupleurogrammus muticus. Next base: position 25,167,474 of record JAYKQN010000012.1, on the reverse strand, counting down.
TGAACATAAAGAAATGCATACTCCGTAGTATTCACACAATAAAAAAAAAAATACACACCCACAGAAAAGCACATTAGCCGTACAAATCCTTAAGCCCACCTGTGTAAACGGGCAAATATGGTTGGATTTTAGCGTTATTGAATATGCAGATTTCTAATATACACACACACACACACACACACATAAAAAGCCCTCGGTGCTGGCGCAGGAACAGATTTACCCTCTTTGAAGTTTGGATTTTTTCCTCCTCTTCCTTCCTCATTTTTCTCTCTTTCTCCCGGGTTACAGATTCTGGAGAACTTGGAGAAAGGCTTGGCTGAGGACGGCAGCATGATCACCCTCACACAGGATAACAGGCAAGGTAAGACACTCACACACACACACACACACACACACACCCAGACTCCTGGCTACAGACCTGGCCCTGGTCCCAGACTGCATCACACTGTGGGAGGAGAGTGAGGTCATGGGCTCCAGTGGGTAATAACACACACACACACACACACACACACACACAGCACTGAGGCAGCACCTGGTGCAGCGCTTGGCCACACAAACACACACACACACACACAACGTGCACTGACGCGGTGCTCTAAAAGTGTTTAGCACCTCACTGCTCCGGCGCTCGCGCTGAATATCAAATTGTCTCTCCAGCTCCTTCACGCCGGGGCGGATCGATGCGGATCAATCCGATCCAATCCACTCACATCTGTGTGTGTGTGTGTGTGTGTGTGTGTGTGTGTGTGTGTGTGTGTGTGTGTGTGTGGGGAAATAGGTGGCTTACTCTTAAAATTCACCAGTTTATTGATAGCCGCCACTCGCTGAAGTTGAGCTGAGACTGGGTTCGCTTATGATTGGGAGCATTGGAAACGTTTGTGTGTGAGCTGCTATTTCCCCTTCTTCTTCTTCTTCTTCTTCTTCTTCTTCTTCTTCTTCTTCTTCTTCTTCTTCTTCTTCTCCTTCTTCTTCTTCATTGTAATAGCTGTGCCCTCTGTCTCTCCTCTTCTTGCCCATGCAGACAGTCGGCAGTCAAGTCAATAACGCAGGGCCTTGCCTTCACACATCAGACCCCCACTGAGTGATTAGCTCTTCTCCCCAAACACACACACACACACACACACACGTGTGTGCGCAGCGATGAATACTAATAGGCCTGCACACAAGCTCTTCCACAGGGCTCCGCTATCTGAAGGGAGAAAGGGAAGCGGAGTGTGCCGCAGTGTCTTCACCACCACCACCACCTCGCCTTAAAATAAACCCTCATGTGTGGAGGGGGGGGGGGGGGGGAGTGATGGGAGGAAATGAGGGATGGATGGAAGAGATTGCTGGTGGAGGGTTGGGGGGGGGGTGTTTGTGTGAGACTCGGCAGGGACGCCCCCCCGAAAAAGACGACGGACGGAAAACGAAAAAATTGGGGAAGTCGTCGCCTAAAAATAAAACAAATTCTCTCTTTTCTCTCTCTGTTGTTAGCGTCTCTTAAGCTGTGGAGGTCTCGTCTCAGCCGGGTCATGTACTCCATGGCCAACTGTCTGCTGCTGATGAAGGTATGTGTGTGTGTGTGTGTGTGTGTGCGTCTGTGTGTGTATGTGTGTGTGTGTGTGACTCAGAGATCTCTGATGCCAGGCTGGTGGAGGATTCACAGTGAAATCCCCCCAGACTGACCACTAATTGGATTCTTGGTCAGTGAGAGAGAATGAGAGACGGATGGAGAGATGGAGAGAGAGAGAGAGAGAGAGAGAGAGAGGGAGGACGGGGTGTGGATCAGGCTGTAGAGAGAACCACAGTGCCACCTACTGGTGAGACGAGATCACAATTATTCCACTTTCTCTCCCTAACGATGCAAAATTCCTGTTAAAAAACGCCATAAAAAAACGTCGTTTCCCACATTGTAGGATACTAACTAGAAACCATCAGCACCTGGTATTAGCTCATCACTTTTGGTTTAGGTTTGTTTTTTGTGGTTTTTATTTAACTTCCTGAGGTGATGCAATGCAGGATTTTACAGTCAGAAGTTATCGATTTTTTTCTTTTATTATAATTCGGTACAGAAATGCATGAGAAAAAAGAACAAATCTGATATTCTCCAGCTGACATTGAAAAACGATGAACATGTAAAAACCAAAAAATAAATAATTAAATAACAATAAACCCCTAAATTAGTTTAATTAAGTGAGTGAGTGTGTTCTCAGTAATGAAGGAACAAGTCACACACGGCTCATCAGCGTGGTTTAATAGTTTTTTCATACAAAAATGGAAGAACAGCACATATCAGGCTTAGAGTGCACAAACAATGCATGTCAATATGAACAGTTCTGCATTAATTAAATATCTAATACCTCACCAACGCCTCATATCGTCAAGTATAATCATGTTTTATGTGAAACCTGAAGTCGGGCTGTAGTTTTATTTACGGTGACACGCTGCAGTCGCCACTAAGTCAAATGAAAGGTGCATTGATTCAAATCGGTCATAAAACACTGTTGTGCAACACACACACACACACACACACACACTCTCTCTCTCTCCACACACACACCTGGCTGACCTCTCTTGCCCGACCCGCTCAGCAGTCCAGTCACCGTGTGAGCGATGTGGAGGTGGAGGAGGGTCACATTGGCCCGCTAATACTCCATATGTTTGATTAATGCCTCTCTGTCTCTCTCTCGCTCTCCCACCTCGTGTCTACCCTCGCTCGCCCTCCTGCTGCCTCGCCGCACCTCGCCGCCGTTTGACTCCGCCCACTTCTCGCCCCCGTTCGCGGCGTTTTGTTCGTCAGGACTACGTTTTGGCCGTGGAGACGTACCACTCCACCATCCAGTACGAACCCCAGCAGAGAGTCCAGCTGCTCAGCGGCATAGGACGCATCTTCTTACAGGTGGACACACACACACACACACACACACTACCACACACACACTCACACACACACACACACACACACAGTCCTGCAGGAAGAGATGAGATAGTCATTTATTAAGCAGAGATATTCCTGTGTTACAGCATTGATGGGCAAAATCAAAAGGAAAATAGTTTCACTCTATTAAATAAAGGCCGAGTCGGTGCAAGCTTTTGGGAAAACACAAAAAAAAAGTTGATCTTCTTTTTCTGAATCATCGTAACAGTAGATGACTGTGGACATGTATAGAATAAAGTGACTTTAGTCCAATTCCTGAACATTCTAGTGTGACTTTATTCAACTCTAAACCTGGATTAAACTGTCCTTTCATTCCACAGTGAAAACTCTGGAGAATTTACAATGAAGTGATGACACATGTTTAATGATGAAGACCCTGGAACTTCCTTTATTTCTGCAGATTTGGTGCAGATTTATTGAAATTGTTGATACGGACGATGGTGATATTTAGACTAAAATCCTATAAATCATTACAACCTAAAGCCTTTATCACTCACACATTTTATTCTGATTTGAGCAAAAAAATAAAATGTCCATTGTCCTATAGGACATAAAGAGTCTGATCCTTTAAATTCAGCATCAAAGCGATTTTACCAGACGTTGCAGCATCATCAAGAGATGATTTAAGACAAAAACTCACTCTAGTCTAATTAGAATTGATTTTTTTTGCACACACGCTGTTATTACATTAAATATTTGTATTATACACAAAATATCCACACGTGAAGCTGTTGTGTTGTCAAGCTGTTGTATGAAGGGAGAATTAACACCTGAGTAATTTTATTTCAGTGTTTCTGCACTGACAGGAATGTCAGCAAATTACATACACATCAACATATGTCATTATATTGATTCAAAAGTGATATTAAAAACACACACACAGTGGTGCCGTAAATCACCGTCCTGCCCAGATTGGATTAACACAACCAGGGGAATCCATGTTTATTGGTTCAGGGTGAAATCATCAGATCTTCATCGTTTCATACAGGACAAACAGGTTCTCTGTGTTAAAGGAGAAGTTCCACAATTTTTAAAAAATATGCATGTTTGCTTCTTTGGTGAGAAATACAGAAAGTCTTATTTTAACTAGTGTTTTAACGTCTCTGGCGGACTCCTCCAGTCTTTTATGCTAAGATCAGCTAGATGCAGCCTGACCCCAGACATGAAAACTCCTCGTTTTTACTCGATTATTGAATCGTCTCCGTTTTTGGACCAGGAGACACGAAGTGGACCAGACCGAGCTCTGTGTCTTCAGTTAACTAAGTTTTCTGTGTGTGTTTTAATGGACGCCCCTCGCCGAACGTTTCCTCGACGTTTCCCCCGGCAGAGGATCACCGGAGTCTCCAGAAACACACCGAGTTTTTCTGTTTATGCAGCTAAACACTCATTAGCCTCGTGTGTTTGTATTCTCTGCTGACGCAATGAGTCAGTTTTCCCCTCGAGGATGATGAAATGTAATCTAATTTATTTGAATTGGTGCTGTGGAACCCCCCCCCCCACACACACACACACACACACACACACACACACTTTATCACACACACACACACACACAGACGCATGCATAGCAGCATTAATGTGCTGCTGCTGCTTTGTTCTTGCTCAGATCGGAGATGTTAAAACAGCAGAGAAGTATTTCCAGGATGTGGAGAAAGCCTGCCAGATGAAAGGAAGCCAGCCCAGTCACACCACATGCATGCTGATGAACAGGTACGTGTGTGTGTGTGTGTGTGTGTCATACGTTTAGCACCTCCGTACCGTGTGTGTGTGTGTGTGTGCCGCAGCACTTCCTCCCGGGCTTTTATCGGCTCGCTGCTTCCTGGCGTCATGTGACTTAACGCAGGAGGTCTCACCTCGGCAGCTCTGACCCGGGGACGCGTGGAGCTCAGGTGACAGAACCGCCTCCGCCTGACGTTCGACGCTCACTTCACGGAGACGATCCACGTGATCGCACTTTTAATTATAACGCGGCTTATTTCCAGGTTCTGAGCGATGACGACGAGGAGAAAAAAAAAAACAGCAGAATTATGAAACGAGTCTTTGTGGGAGAACAGTGAGGAACTAAAATCCTGCTCGTGATTAGATTTAAACGCCTCTGACTTTATCTAAAGTAGTGGCCAGGTCCTGTTATCTGGCATTTCAGGAATGTGTGAGAATAAGACATGAGGTCTGATTCGTTTAAAATCAGATTTTTACAGAGAGATTTCACCTAAAAGCTGAAACTGTGCAGCTTATTTGACTTAAGAGCAGCACGTGTTCTGTATTTGTTTCTGTCTTTACTATTTTTCCCACCTGTTCTACACATTAATAAAAACATCAGTGGGTAAATGTGTGAGCTAGCAGGCCTGATAATTTACATCAGTAGTCACAGAAAAATAGTATAATAAATAAATAAATAAAAAGGAAAATTACAGAGTTAATAATTCACATGAAATTTACAAATCATACATAGCAGTGGCATCAGCATGTGATAAATATCATTATCTATTTATAATATTTCTAAATATGAATTAACAATTTTGTTTATTTTTCTAATGTTAAAATGTTTTAATTATATTTATTTCTTTTCACAAAACTATGTGGGTGTTAAGGGTGGGATCTATTCAATATAAAAAAAATAATCATTTAAGACATTTTAATTTCTGTGCTTCCTGTACTATAATCCCCTATAATAAAAATATCATTTAGAAATAAAAACACAACGCTGCTCTCTGGCTGATGGACGGTAAAATCTCTCCAGAAACAGATTATCTGTGTTCATCGGATTAATCGAAGCAAACAGGACATGATCGGATTAAGAAAAACACATTTTGTCATGTTGTGATGTTGTTTGTCGACCTTTCTTCTAATTTGTGGTTTATTTCTTGTGGATTATTGTTAAATCAAATAAAGGAGTAGTGAGGCTAATTAATTATTCCACTGACAAGATTTAGCTGTAGTCGTTTTTAGGCATAAAATATCAAAAAATGTGATGATTTATTGCTTTTATTTGTGGATATTTGAAGATCTTATTTTGGACTTTAACTTTATATTTTCAGACAATTTGTGGACAGACGTGTTTAACAATGATTAAAAACGTGATCAACTTGTAGACGATGCAAACCTAAGTAAACTTTTCTCTGTGTGTGTGTGTGTGTGTGTGTGTGTGTGTGTGTGTGTGTGTGTGTGTGTGTGTGTGTGTGTGTGTGTGTGTGTGTGTGTGTGTGTGTGTGTGTGTGTGTGTGTGTGTGTGTGTGTGTGTGTGTGTGTGTGTGTGTGTGTGTGTGTTTTCCAGAGCGTTTGTCTACCTCAGTCAGAACAACTACGCTGAAGCACACGCGTCCTTCGCAGAAGTTTTAAAAATTGACCCGAAAAACCCGGTGGTAAGAAAAGCTGCATCACTACACTGTAAAAAACAGTGTTTTACTCTACAGAAGCTTTAAATACTAGTGAAATTATTATTATCAACATTATTTTCATTATTGGCATCATCTGATGTAGTTTTGTTTTTAAACGTCCACATTTACAAACTTAAATCCATTAAATAGATTTTAAATGTCTGATACTTGGTTGATTAATTGATAAGTTTCCAACTATTACAACTCTCTTCATGAATATATTTAGATTGATTTTTTGAGTCATTTTTACATGGTAAAAACTGAAATCTTAACAGGTCATTATATAATGTTTTTGGTGAAATTAGTTCAATATTCATTGAAAGTTATTTAACAGAAAAATTATCTAATTTAAATTTTTTCCAATTTGGGTCAATATCAGGACGAACAAATAAGATTAAATTGGCAAAATCAAGAAAAAAACACTTGAAATAAGCATATTATTTAATTTTTTGCCTGTAGAATGAAATAATTCTACTTATTGTATAATAATATACAATAATATATATACTTATTGTATAATAATACAATATATAATATATATATATATATTATTTGAACTAATTTTACCAAAAAACAGATATTTTTACCTGTGAAGATTTCAGTTTTTGCTGTATAAGAATAAAATGTCCAGATTCTCTGGTTCAGCTTCTGTTCTCTGATTATTTCCTGGTTTCTTTATTCTTCTATAACAGTGAACTGATGATCTTTGAGTTGTGGACAAAAAAAGTAAAACTTTAGGTTCAGTCTTGGATCAACATTTTACGAACCAAACGACTAATTGATTAATCATTTCTGTAATTCATAGATTAATGAACTATGAAAATGCTCAGCTAGCTGCACCCTGGTTAGTAGAATCAGGGTTTGTAACAGCTTGGTCATCAGGATGTTGTCCTGTAGAACAACATGTAAATCCACTTTCCCTCCTCTGTCCTGTGGCGTCGTCTCAGGCCAACAACAACGCGGCGGTGTGCCTGCTGTACCTGGGCCGGCTGAAGGAGTCCCTGGGCCAGCTGGAGGGCCTGGTCCAGCAGGACCCGGCGCGCTACCTGCACGAGAGCGTCCTGTTCAACCTGACCACCATGTACGAGCTGGAGTCCTCGCGCAGCACCCAGAAGAAGCAGGCGCTGCTGGAGGCCGTGGCCGGCAGGGAGGGGGACAGCTTCAACACCCAGTGCCTCAAACTGGTCTGACAGGACGCACACACACACACACACACTAAAAACACCCAAACAAAACAAACCAAACAGGCGGTAAAGGTGCAGGAGGACGGAATAAAGCAAAGGTTTGATGGCGACAAGATCGATATCACTGTTATATCTCTGCAGTTCTCTTCTTCACGAGCTAACAAGTAAAACCAAAAACCCAAGAAATGAAATCGACTCATAACCTCTTAAATATATAAAAATGTACACATGATGCATCATGTCCGTTCCTCAGCTTTAGAGGAGGGGGTGAACAGCGCTAACAGTTTCCATCGGCCGCCAGTGTTTGTGCTAAGCTAAGCTAATCGCTTTGCTCCCTGTTTCTTGAACAGATGCAGAAGTCGTATCGATCTTCTCGCCTTAAGTCTCAAGACAAAAAAATGTCAATAAAATTTGTGTTTTTTTTTGTTTTGTTTGTTTTTTTTTAAATGAAAGAAACTCCGGTCCCACTGAGAAGACTCGACGCGGGCATTAATGAAGCTGAGATCGCTTTAAAAGACGAATAATCCTGCACAGGTTCTTTTATAAAGCAGCAGAAACACGTAAAAGCCCTTCAGATCACGTCATGAACTAATCAAAAACATGTAAAATATTAGGAATCCAAAAACTGTACATATCAGAATAGATGATTTTTTTTCTGTTAAAAATTATATCAAATTTTTCTTGTTAAATCTTTTATTGATTTGTCCTGTTGGATCTTTAATTATCACTGTTTACATATTGTGTTTATCGTATTTATGTATATTAGAAAATGGAATTTTCTTTTATCCTGAATAAAACTTTAAAACCTCTTTTAAATGAAGTCGACTGGTTCGATGAAGTTCAGGAGAGAAAGAACAGACTGATGGCAGCAGCAGGTTTATTCTCAGTTTATTTCATCCACAGGTTTCAGTGTAAATGGAGATTTATTACACAGGTTTACAACTGAAGCCTCGAGCCGCCGTGGTTGTAGTTTCTCATGATAACGAGTTAATCAATTAAAGCCGAATCTATGTGGCTCCAGTGTCTTTTCAAAATAAAACACTTTCTGTAGAAAAGGAGATTCCACAAGGTGCTGCTCACATTAAAGAAAAGCATCAAGTTGATAAATTAACTCGTCGGCCTTTAAATATTAACTCTGGGCTTCCGTAGTTAACACAAAAACCAACAGTTTTAAAGAGAAAAAGGCACAGCAGGTTGTCCGTGGTCAATTTAAACAACGGTATTAAACATTTATTAAGTACAAGTCTTCCTTCAGTTTAAGTCCTTTACAGGATGTTGAGTATAAAACTATAAGCAGCATTTTAGTCTAGATTAATTATTAGTTAGTTAGTGAATGTGAAGCTGTTTTAACCCATAAGAAGCTGGTGTCACCACTTTAAATGTTCCTCATCAGCTTTAAAGGCCCAAAATGACACGTACTTATCAGCAAAAGTTTCAGAAATGCTCCGTATGGTTCTATTTGGTCTTTTTTATTTCCCCCAGAATTTTCATATAAGTAGAAATGGCTCCAGGTTCTTATGGGTCAAACTTCTTTATGTGTGTGTAACATGTTTGTGTCTGGTCAATAAAAGTTTATGTACAATCTGAAAATATATTCTAGGTTAGTACAACACGGGTGTATTTGTACTAGAGATTTTATTCACCAGTAAAAAGGTAAAAAGCAGCATCTGATGCAGAACTTGTAGACTTCACTGGTCCTGCAGGGTTGAAACGTACTTCTGGCGTGCGGGGAAGTCGTCGGCAGGTCGGTTGTAGGCTTTCCACACCGGCTCGCCCACAAACAGCCTCATGGCTTTAGTGTAGTTCTGCAGAAACAAAAACATGACTTAAAACGATGTATAGATTATGAAATATGTCAATATCTATTAATTAATTAAAACGATATTTCATAACTATTTATGTTGTGAATATTTGTTCTAGTCTTTTATGATATTGTTATTTCCTGCAGCCGCCATCGTCATTTATACGTCTCATTGATTTAATTATTGTACAGAAAAGTATTCAAGATAACAGCAGTGTTTAAAAATACAAAATAAACCAAAATCTGTATATTATTTTTTTGAGATATCATATTTGGCAGGTATATGGAATATATATATATGTATATCTGCCAAATGTATGAAATCTCAGGCACTAGTGTGATATAAATCTGTTCATATAACTCTTTACAAGAAAACAAATAACCTTATTTCCTATAATTCCTGACATGTAATAAGATATTTGAATTAATCTGGAAACATGTGTTTTGGATTTCTCCTTCTTCCCAGATTATTATATATATATATATATATATATATATATATATAAAAAACTAGTGTTTTTTAATGTTTTAAACCCTTTTTGGAGGTTTTAACCTCCCTGGCCCCAGGTTTCACGACATTCCTGACGCACCGACTCGTCCGGGGTGAAGCGGTGGTAGATCCCGGCCGGCAGGGTGATCAGGTCCCCCTTGCCCATGCTGATCCGAATCCACCTGTCCTCCTGGTCCCGGACGTCGAAGTAGGCGCGGCCGTCCAGGATGTAGCGGATCTCGTCGTCCAGGTGCAGGTGTTCCTCAAAGAACATCTTCAGCTGAGAACAGCGAGGCTTATTTACTCGATTAGAAGAGTCAACGGCTCATTGTCTAAAAACTTAAAAACCAAAATAATATGTCGTCACGCTGTTAAAAAACAGGCTGAGTCTGACTATTTTATTTATTGATCATTATTAGTTATACATAGAATGTTGTAATGTCACTTATGTAACATTTGTGAACATTCACACTTTAAACCTGTTTTGCGCAAGAAATAAAATATATATAATCTATTAATATATATTATAGTAAAATGTCCATTTTCCCATAGGAAATAAAGAGTCAGATCCATTAAACTCGGGATTAAAGTGATTTTCCCAGATGTGGCAGCATCATTAAGAGATGACTTAGGACTAAAACTCACTTTAGTCAAAAAACAAAGACTCAGGCCGTTCTTTTAATGGGGCGACTATATGTATTTTATAAAAATACAAGTGTTTAATGACCTTCTCCTCAAAGTTGGGCAGCTTGTCCTGGTGGATGGTGATTATATCGTTGTAGGAGTAACCTCGTTCCTCTCGGATCTGCTGCAGATGTTCGTCTGTTTCATAAATGTCAGCATCCAGCTGCAAAAAAAACACAAAAAACATAGTTTAATAGTAATATATATCTCAAGTGAATAATTATGCATTAAATTACATAGATTGGAGTTCTAGTCTAAAATAAATTCTCAGGGATTAAATATTTACATGAATCCTTTAGAACATTGTTACTGACATGTAGTAGAGTAAAGTAAAAGTACTTCCAAACTTTACTTAAAGTACAGTATTTAGTTAAATGTGGGCTCCTACAGTTTGAAAATACTTTACAGGATTATAACTAGTAAACCGATTAAAAGTCTAACTCATGTCTTTTTATTATATTTCTATTAGATTTTTATGCATAAAAGCATAAAATTACAATATACTGAGACACAAATTTATAAATATATGTCATTAGTTTAGCTTCAGTAAAGAGGAGAGTTTTGGTCTCCTTTCGAGGCTAAAGCTGCAGGTCTGTGGCGGACTCACCTTCCAGTGCAGAACCCCGATCCGTTTCAGCTGGTCCACAGAGACCGGCTGGTTCGGGACCAGTTTGTGAGGTTTTCTCTGGTCTTCATCGGAGCTGTCGATGTACCAGGCTTCTATCATGATCACAATATCACCTCGGCTTTTCTCCCCAGGTGCAGCATGGACGAGAACGGCTGGAAATTACTGCAGATCCGGTTTTTACCTTTTCCTCCGCTCACGGTGGCCATCTTGTGTCGGGCCTTAGAGCGCGAAGCCCATGGTGGATAAACTATTAAAATAACAACTTGCTCTATTCTAAACCGATGTTCATACTAACTGTTTTTTACAAACATAATTTGTATTGTTAAGAAAATAAATACTTAAATAAAATAAAAAGTAATAAAAAAAATATTCAATCGTTAATAACAAATAATAATAATAAATTAAAGAGTTTGGAAAAAAAATAATAATTTCAGCGAGTTTGAAGTATTTTCTGTGCGTCCAGATCTCAGTTTGAGAACCACATCAAAAACACGGAGCTGCACCGTCCTAATATGGCTGCCGCTGAGGAACGTCGGTACGTTCTTCTTCTTCTACGTCTTGTTATTTCCGCTGCGGCTGGAGCACGTTGCTGCCCCCTGCAGGTCAGGGTCAGGCTGCACTTCAAAGTGGGGGATATGTCCCCTGCATCCTCTTGAAATTTATTTTTATCATTTATCTGGTGTATAAAATACTCAGAAATGTTACTTAAGAAAAAGTAGACATATTTTCATCTAAAACTATTCAAGTACAAGTAAAAGTCCTGAATTCAAAATAATAAGTAGAAGAACAGAGGCTTTATGTGTTATAGGTTATTATAGTATTCTATATTGTTTGATTTTTTTCACAAATAAATGCACACATGGATTTTAATGTTTTAGATTCTTTGGGTTAATTAATAACAGATAATAAATGATGTATAAATATATACATAAATATAAATGTATGTTCGTTTAATTTACTTTACACAAAGAGTTTGACATTTTTAAAAAAGAAAATAAAAGAACAACAATTTGAACAGTAAGAATATTAAAATATATTATTTATGTCAAATTTCCATGTAAAATATGAATAAAAAATGTTCCCTTATAAAATGTAATGGATTAGAAGTATAAAGTCTAATCAAATGTAAATACTCAACTACAAGTACTTCCACACTGTACTTGAGTACAGTATTTGATAAATGTACTTGGTTACTTTCCACCAATGCTGACAGATATTTATTTATATTATATATATATATTGATGCATGCACAGACTGTATAAATAGGGACACGAGTCACGTGACTGTGAACAGCTGATATGGGTCTCTGCTGCCCTCCAGCGGCCAAAGGCCAAAACTGCAGCTCCACGTGCTGTGAGTGTTAATTAGTGATTGGCCTCAGTTGCACAGGTTGGCGTTAATAGACAAGAAAACAAGAGGAGGTATGTTACATTTTTTTCTACATTTAGCGTTTTACCGTGTATTTCACTGTGTGTGTGTGATAATTAATGAAAAAATGGTATTTAATGCAGTAACTTAAATATATAAATAGATTTCAATGCAACTTTAGGATATTTTTATTAAAAAGTGTTTTTTTCGTGTCGTTGTAGTGAAAGGCGGTTTTCTAAACATAACGCATTTATCAAAGCAAATACATTTAATCCACTGTACCCTAGTTATTTAGTGTTGTTTTATAATATACTGTAATATCAGTATCACTGCTGATAATTATGTTTAACACAATGACTTGAAATGTATTTAAACATTCAGTTTAATGGAGCTTACATATTCATAAAATACCTTCATATTCATAAAAAACATATAATGGTATGTATTGTATTTACAGTGCTTTCATTACACAACTCCATAAAACAAAATCAAATCCTCCAAGAATATAAAACAAAGTTGAAAGCATGTAATTTTTACCTATTTATTTATTGTTTTTACTTTTTAAAGATAGTTTGGTCATAGCCATTAATTAGCCTCAAATGTTTTATTTTGAAACCCTAACGGATGCTCGACGCCGTTTCTCTCGCTACACTTCCGGTCTGGTGACCTTCTGCTTTCTTGAGCTTGACGAATTCACTCGCTGCTTGCGCAAAAAAATGAATGAATGAATGAATAATACAAACTCCATGTTGCTCGTGCGGCTCGCAGGAAAACGAACCGCATGAAAACGCATAAATATCGACGAGGATGGGATTCGAACCCACGCGTGCAGAGCACAATGGATTAGCAGTCCATCGCCTTAACCACTCGGCCACCTCGTCTGGTGCTGCGGAGCCCGGAGAGCGCACATCTGTCACAATGGTTTATATTACTAATAAATATGATAAATACATTTATCAAATACATTTCATCCTATTTCCTACATTTACACATTTATGTAAAGATATTGAAAAAAAAAAGCTGTGCTAGTTTCTATGTTCGAAACGATAGTAGAAAAACTTGGTACCAGGTAGTTCAACTCACTTAAAAAAAAGTCTAATAAAAGTAAAATTAAAAAAACACCTAGTTTTATATTATAGGATTAAATATCTCAAATCTATTATTCTTTTTAGTTTACAACATTTTACAAATTGTGTCAAAAATCATACAAAATTGTGATTTTTTTTTTTGTTAAGAAAATAAATTATACAAATGGATTTTTATTGACTAGAAACCAACATGAACACAAATTGTACATTTTGAGAGACCCGATGAATGCTTCATAAGACTGTATTTTAATTTTTTTTTGCCTTTCTCACGTTTCCAACTATGAGTTTTCATTGACCCAATTAACTTTAATGAGGTTGAGTTATTCACTTATATATTTTGAAGAATCAGCCCAGCTAGGATTATTAATCAAATATAAGTAAAGTACATACGCTGTCTAACAAATACTCAATTGCTAGTAAAAGTGGTATTTAAATTGTTATTAGAGTATAAGACCAATGTGCTTTAAATATGAACATTAAAAGTGCTCATTGTGCAGTACCCACTCAGCCACCAGGTGGCGCCAAACCCCCCAGAGCGACTGGCTGCCTCCACCTGACCTTCACCTGGTTCACAAAGCTGCTGAATCCTGTGACTCATCATGCAAACAAATCGCATGAATAACGAGGAATACGGGTGTATAGCGGTTATAAATAAATAAAACCCGGTGCTTTGTGTGGCGTGCAGTAGCTGGGGACGCTGTCTGTCCTCTACCTGAAGGTGAAGCTCACGCTCGCGGCCTCGGCGGGAGGAGGCGGCGGCGTGTGGACGTGTCGAATCAGCTGGCGTCACCTGCTGCTTTACAGGAGGAGACGGAGCCGTGTGAAAGCTGCACATGACTCACAGGGCTCAGTGATGCATTCAGCGTCCTTCTGATGCATTCAGGGTCTTTCTGCTGAACTTACGGACGCTGCATACGCTGTTTCTATGAAGACGTTGTTTTCAGTTAAAAATCATCATGCTTTTTTTTTCCTCATTTTCCTCATGGAGTTTCTCTGACTGCTGTGATGATTCGTTATTAAACATCTCATCTTTCATACAGGGGTGATAATGATAAATGTAAGACAGGGGAGTGACTTTACAAATATGGGCGGGACTTCAATCAGGTGGCGATATTCACTTTAACGATACGTAAATCAACCCAAACACCTGTGGTTTTAGATGTGTGCACCGAAACATTACCCTTAAACATTTTATGTTTGAGGCTGGCAACATAATGTTGGAATGATGACAATAAAAAGCAGGAGAAATAGAAGTGGGCGGGGCTTTAATATGGCATTGGAGTGTCTGTAGTGGGCGTGTCTTTTAAAAGTGTGTCTTTAGTGTGTGTGTGTTTCATTTTTGTGTGTCTTTAACCAAGCATGTCTTTAATATTGCAGTGGGTGTGTCTTTAGTGGGCGTGGCTTATGACATGGGCGTGTCTTTATTTTTGCATTGGCTGTGTGTTGGTGGGCGTGGCTTATGAAGTGGTATGGCTTTAATATTGCATTGGATGCCTCTTTAGTGGACCCGTCTTTAATATTGCTTCAGGTGTGTCTTCAGAAGTGGGCGTGTCTTCAGTGGGGGTGACTTTAGTATTGTATCGGGTGTGTCTTTAGTGGGCGTGGCTTATGAGGTGGGCGTGTCTTAGATCCTACAGGACACAGATGCCCTTAACCCTGCTCTATGGGCTGATGAAAGCATTAAACACTATTTCAGCTACAAACTAATCTTCAGATTCTGACAGTTTCTACACTTCAGACATCATCAAGATCAAGTAAATTAGCCAGAATGTGTTGAAACCTCATCACGAGTTGACTTCAGAAATCTGACAGTTTGATCAGAACAGGATGGATGAGGAGAATTAGAACATAAAACCCCAAAAGAGTGATGAAGACAGACCGAACAGCAACAGAATCCTTAGGCTCTTATTTCTTATTCTTTCTTATTTTCTTTCCGATATTTAGAGGAATATTTCATGTCTTGTCATGTTTGTGCTGGATGTGAAACTACAGAACAGCTGGAAACAGCTGGGCTGCATCCAGAGGTTCCACCACCTCGCTGGTATCACTCATCAAAGCGAGTTTCCAGGTGTTGGGGAGTATTAGTGTGTATGTGAATAAATAAACTGCAGAGTATGAAGTGTTTAGCGTCTCCACGGGGAGTCGAGGGAAATCTGTCAATTGCCTCAAGTGATAAGACTGAGGAAGACGAGTTAGAGAATGAAAAGGAGTGAGTTTAGCAGCTCCAGGCTGCGATTTCTGCTAATAGTTAATAAAGCAGCATCAAGGACACACTTTATGAGGAATGAATCGCCTTTGAATAATGGGAGAAACAGGAAAAATGCTGAAAAGCTGACGTTTAGTCCAATACTGTTGAAGAAGAAAACCAGAATCAGGCGATTTTAAGATTAATTCCTTCCTGACAAGAATCAGATTACAGTTCTGTACGGTAGTTAAAGGTCTGACAGTGTTTTTTCTCTGCGTATTTTACCACAGAAAGTTTGATTTCCATGTCATTCTTTCTATTTTTTAAATGAATATTACCATAGAGGGTGTTCTTTAACGTGATTGGAGCACATCAGTGATGCAGCAGGACTGAGGAGATTGCAAAAAAAAAAAAAAAAAAAAAAAAGCCAAGAACGACAACAGCACTCTGAAAACAGCCAAATGAGCTTTTTAGGATGTAGTTACTCACACAACCACTAATCTTCTAATTATTTGGCCTTTTCCATTTCTGGGAGGAAAAAAAAGCAAAAAAAAATCGCTGATGTTTTAACAAATAATGCTGCTCCCATACTCCTGTCATTACCGTAAATATACTAGTATAGGAGCAGCATTATTTTTACCAAATAATGCTGCTCCTACTACTATTATTACTACTACTACTACTACTACTACTACTACTACTACTACTACTACTACTACTATTACTACTATTACTACTACTACTAATACTACTACTTTTACTACTTCTCTCCTGTATTTTCACCAAATAATGCTGCTCCTACTACTATATTTACGGTAATGATAGGTGAGAATTACCTTCACTTCGTGGGAGAAACAGGAAAAAACATTTATCTAAGAAGAAGATGAAATAATTATGTGTGTCTATAAATATATATATATATATATATATATATATATATATATATATATATATATATATATATATATATATATATATATTTATAGACACACATAATATATATATATATATATATATATATATATATATATATATATATATATATATATATATATATATATATATATATATATATATCATGCATATTTCTTCTCAAGGATAAATCCATACTGAATCACATGCTATTAACTAGTTTTAATTCTAGTTTTTTATCTTGCTAAATATATATATATATATATATATATATATATATATATATATATATATATATATATATATACATCCTGTCGTCATTGGTGTGTTTCATGCATCCAGGAACATTTCACATCTGCAGCTCATCAACTTCTAAACACACATGTTGTTCTGTGGAAACACAAACTCGTACGTAATGTGCAGGTTCACAAATAACCTCATTTATTTCCCTCTGAATTGGATAATTCACCCGTTTCTTACACGTGGTCCCGTCGAGGAGGAAAAATTATGTAAACCAGACGCCAAACAGAAGAAAATGAGTCAAAGCAGCAAACGTCACCGTTATTTCTGAGCTCGTTGTGAGACGTGTACCTGTGATGTTCCTTATCCAACAGGCCTTATATAAGGATCTTATGTCTTTCTATTCTACTCATTCCCAGCTCTATATTTAGTTTTATTCCAAGACTCCATTCACGGTTAAATAAAACCTTATTAATCTCATGCTGACTCAGTTCAGCTTCTGCCTGCAACAGGGTGATTTAATCCTGTTAACGGAAAAACCTCTTTTTTATAAATCATTGGTTGTTTGACTTTTCTGTCACCTTGTAAAAATTGAAGATAAACAGCTGAATAAATTCTCTGCTCTGAGAACAGCATCCAGGTTCCTTTCTCTCTATAATTAAACAGAATCGCTTTGTGTGAAAATACTTAGAATCAGCGCTAACGCCGTGTGTTTTTCCTCTTTTCTTGGCTTCTCTGCTCCATCAGTCTTCAGCTTCAGTCCCAATTACTAATAAACATCCAATTCCAGTTATGTAGGTGTGTCTAGAAACCCCATCATTCATTAACACAATAATTAGATTTAAATGGAGTATCATGTAATCTCATTGAATGTTTCTCCTCTCTATAACACTTCTCTTTATGTCAATTAAATCCCAACTCGTTAAGTCAATAAACTAAATATTTACTTTCTCCATTAGTTTTAAAAGTATATACACCAATGTGTATGAACATAAGAACTGATGTCTATTTTACTATTTCTTTTTATCATTTTTATTGAGAAATAAAATCTTGTTTCTCTTGTACGTGTGAATGATGATAAAATCGTGAATGTCTTACACCACAGGAGCGACATGAACAACCTTAATGATTGTAAATCTATTCAAAAACATTGAATATGAACATTGATGTGATCACATCTCCTGGTTCTTTAAAAAAATTGCAATAATCCATGCATCACACACTAACGTCTCATTTCCTGCAGAAGCGAGTGTTTTCTGGAACGTCGTTGAGGCTGGTTGGTTTTTGGAGGCTCATGGTGCAGCTCGTCTTCTGTCGGTGCTCGTTGCATCCGCCAGGTTTCTGCAGGGGGGGGCAGGCTTCACGTGCACGCTCACGTGCGCGTTTCCCTGTGATGTCCGACGTGTCGGCCCACACTGCTGCAGGTTTAAAATAGTCCTGCTCCCTCTCAGCTCCTGTTATTCCTGTTGTTTTTTAATACATAATCGTCACCTCCTGAGCTGCTTATGCCTCGGCTTGTAGTTCCATTCTCTGTTTCCTCTCACTCGTTCCTCAGCACAGAGCAGAAAAAACGTCAGTTTCAGGGCAGATGTCTGGTCTGTTTCAGCAGCTTCACACACACAGAATCAGAAAAAATGAGGTTTTCTCTTGTTGATTTTCTCAGGTGTTGATGGAGGTTTAACCACTTCAGTTTCTCTGCTATAAATGATAATAAATGTGGAATATCTCTACAACCACAAAGGTTATTGGACTTAAACCTGGAATCAGAATAAATCTACAACATGTGAGGAGACTACAGAAGAGTCAGAATCTATCTAAAAATAATTGCAAAAATGTCTTGCAGAAAAAATACTTTACTTAAACAGTTATATACTGCAAAAATAAATTTATTTTAATTGAATTAAACTTAAAACAAGACCAAACTGACCCAAGTCAGAAAAAAACTGAAAATAAACCGAATTATCTTCAATGTAAAATTCTGTAATTAATAAGATCAGAGTTCAAATATCAATTATTGATCCATAAAATGCTATAAATCACTGAGGATCATTAAGAACATGAAGAATATTTTCTGTAAGATGTTTAATTATAAAGGAGCCAATTAAATAATCCCACAAACAGCTCCAATCTAAATAAATCTCTAAATAGTGGTTAGTTGCAGCTACTACTGATGTTATATTAAACTATTTTATTATTATTGATGATGTGGATATTCATGATATATATTGATGCTGTAACAGGAACAGATAAAATACTTTATTTAGTGTTGGAGCTCAGGTTTAACATGAGATTTATTATAAAAGTCAATGCTGCAGCTGATTTCAGCAGGTTAAAGATGAATTAATTTGAGTTTTTTGACCATTTGGAAATAAATCACTGAAATAATTTGAGATAATTTCCTTAGTTAGGTTGTTAATAACATGATATGTAAAACTTTATTTAGTGTTATATATGCGATATATGAATAAAACTCTGGGACATTTTAACAGCTAAAACATTTCAAATAACAAAACCAGGACAGCTGCTTTATGAATGAATCCACGGTAAATATATAAATAATAGAATGAGAGGACAGTCCCAGCCGCTCTGCTGCAGCAGGTTTTCTTCTTCTGTGGTTTTGACTGATCACAGCAACACTCGGCTATTCTGGTGCAGCTAAATTTGGGGAGACTAATTGGTGCTCTTGAATGTGAGTAATTAGTGTGCACTAATGGCTTAAAGGTGGAGAAAAAACACAGTATGATGAGCTGACAGCAACGGACCCAACGGTTATTGTGGAAATGTCACACTGCTGCAGAGCGGAATTCAACATTTTGACATTTTGACCCGAGAAACACAGAAGTAATAAGACTAATACTAATGACATGATTAAATACTGTAGCAACAAGTCTAAATATATATGTGTGTGTGTGTGTGTGTGTGTGTGTGTGTGTGTGTGTGTGACACGATGATGACGATAATAAGAATAATAACGTGTGAACAGTGTGAAACACGACCTTGAATCCCGATGATTTTCTATTTCACTATTTTCATGTTGGATCCTGTTGTTCTACACACAGGCAGCTCCCACACACACACACACACACACACACTCACACAAGCACACACACACACACACACACACACACACACACACACACACCACTCTTTTAAAGAGCCAGCGGCCACCCACTCACACACACGTACACACACACGTACACACGCACACACACACACACACACACACACACACACACACACACACACACACACACACACACACACACACAGTAGTAATACAGAATCCTTTTCATATTTTCATATTCTGCTCACCACGTCCAAACTGAACTTCATGAGTTTTATTTTTACATTTTAATGTGAAATATGCAGATTTTATTCTCAATTGTTCCCATTTTCTACCACGAAATCAACCAGAATCTGTAAGTGGCTTTTTCTTTTTTAATGTGGTTTATTTAATAGATTTTCAACGTATTATTAGATTATTTTCACACTAGACATGTGCCCTGAAACAATAATAATTAACCTGGTCAGTGTTATTTATGAGTAATGTCTGAGATTCTAATTTTTATTTAATAGATTTTAATGTTATTGATTATATTCTGATTTTAAAAATTAATTCTAATTCACTTTCTTCCCTTAATACAAGATATTTTAACTTGATTAAAATGAATTAGAAAAGGTGAGTACAATTTAATTTCCATCTTCTGCGCGTTTGCAATTTTTTTCAGTGTTAAAACTCAGGAAAAGTTTTAATTAGACTGAATTTAACTTAAATATGTGAAGTTAAACTATTATTATACTAATGACTGAATCTACATAATTCAGTTTGGTACCAAAATAAGAAGTAGAAGTAATTCCATTGTAATATATTTAAGTAGAACAATTTTGGAAAATGACAATATATTGAACTCAAACATAATTATTCTGAAAAAGCCCCAAAAAGTCAAGTACAGAGAAAATGCAGCATAAACAGAAAAGGAATCTTCTGCATCATCCTCAGCAGATGGAGTTTGCTCAGCGTCACCGTGTTGTTTAAATGTGTTTTTATGGAAATCGCCGTCGTCGTGTTCCACGGAATCAGAAGGCATCATGGGATGAAGCCGTCTCCATGGCAACAACATCTCCATCTGGTTGTCAGTGACCTCGATGATGGAGCAGGACGAACAGACATGATGGAAAGTGAGATATTTGATTATGTGTGTGTGTGTGGGGGGGGGGGGCAGGGGGTTCTGGACCCCTGGTGGTCATGTGACTGACAGGTGTGACCTCACAAAATCCAAAACCCCATATTGGCTCCTTTATAATCTCCTTTTTAAACATCTTACAGAAAATATTCTTCATGTTCTTAATGATCCTCAGTGATTTATAGCATTTTATGGAACAATAATTGATATTTGAACTCTGATCTTATTAATTACAGAATTTTACATTATAGATAATTTGGCTTATTTAAATTTTTTTCTGATTTGGGTCAGTTTGGTCTTGTTTTAAGTTTAATTCAATTAAATTACATTATTTTTATTGCATATATATGTTTATGTAAAGTATTATTTCTGCAATACATTTTTGCAATTATTATTTTTTCTGATTTGGGTCAGTTTGGTCCTAATTTTAATCCAATTCTTGATTTTTTTCATGCAATACATTTTTGCAATTATTTATTCTAACAACTACTTATCTTATTATTATGGAATTTAAAAAATAATTGAGCTTATTTAAATTTTTTTCAGATTTGGGTCAGTTTGTTCTTGTTTTAAGTTTTAGAATAAGTATTTTTATGTGTTGTAAAACACAATTTTATATTTTTTTCCCAAATATTCTAACATCACCATAAATAGATTCTGACTCTTCTGTCGTCTCCTCACATGTTCGTGGTTGTAGAAATATTCCAGATTTATTATCATTTACAGCAGGAAAACTGGAAAATAGGCCTGGAGCTTGAGTAGTTAATTGGTGCATTATTCTTAAATTGTCCATTTTTCTGGTAAGAACACACACACACACACACACACACACACACACACACTTGCCTTCAGTGGCATGTCTGCAGCCCACTCTTTTCTCTTTTGTTAGAATTACATCTATAAATTTCTTCTCCTGGACGTTTCATTCATTTATTTTAATATTGCACCAACCAACCCAGTGATACAGGTTGGCACCAACTTTAATAATAAAAAACTAGATTTTTTTAAAAAGCAATTGTGGGTATTGAAATGTGTTTAGTTAAACGCTGGTGAGAATATTCCCACATCACTGATGAGTTCTACATCAGAGAAAACAGAGTCCAACCAGAACCAGGTGAAATAACTTTAATTCACCGATTCCGTTAAAACGGGAGCAAGTCTTGACCAAAAAAAAAAAAAAAAGCCCCGAAGATTTAATCAAGAGCTTGGAGACGTCAAATTTAGAACAGAAGCCTGGGCTGTAGATCAGGGACATGGGATTAAAAGACACGAGGAGAGGAAGAGATCAGGTTTAAAGAGTAAAACCTGGTGTGTGTGAGCGGGATGGCGTTCAGAAAATATCACCTGGTGTTTGGTTTTTTGCTGAGTCATGGTTTTAAATTTAGTTTTCCGTCGTAGCGAAGCTGCACTGAATCAAATCCACGTTGTTCTTCTCATCACGGATTTATCAGACGGACAGAACAAACTGCTGCGAATGGAAGGAAAGATGTTGTTTAAACGTTTTCACGACAGAATATTAACCTCCCAAAGCTACTAGATGTTGGTAAAATTATCATTTAAATCCTATAAAATACTCATGTATATAAGTTATATACTGGAAATATATATACTTACGTTTTTATATCAATTATAAAATGTATGGCCTTCTCAATTAAAATTAATTATGCCAAAAAAGACAAATAAATGTTTGTTTGGTTCATTGTCCGATTGTTAAATTAATTGAAGGATTCGATAAGATTGGATTTAACTTAAATATGTAGAAGTTAAACTATTACATTGACTGAATCTACATATTTCATTTCAGTACCAATAATAAGAAGTAGAATAGGAAGTAATTCATCCTGATGTATTTATATATAAATCTATTGGAAAATTAAGGTAAATTCACCTCAAAATAAGTTTTCTGCAAGTACTGAAAAAATATCTATATCTAGAGTTAGAAAAATAATAAATTAACTATTTCAGCTGAATATTTTTTCAGTATATGTATATTTTATCACATTTTAATAAAGTAATGTGTACTCTTCCTTACATACGTACTTGTGTTGTAGGCAAATTTTAGTAAATTCTACTCATTCTACTAGTTATTCTGCAAGTACTAAAAAGTGCATTTAACATTAATTTCAGGCAGCCAATTGACATAAAAAAATTAATAAATTTCAACCCTACATTATTTTCAGTGTATGGCCTTAACAATATTAAGATTTCTGGACTTTTATTGGGCACACTCAAAAAGTTTTTATAAAATTCATATCTATCAGTGAAGGAAGACACAAGTTTTACAGCAACATCTGCTTATTCCAGCAGGACAGCACCAGTGTTGGGTAAGTTCACTTTCTACATGAAATATTTCAAAATTAAGTTTTAAAATGAACCAGTTCAGGCTATTCTATTCTATTCGTTTTTGTCAAAAAAATGTTCAGATTCATCTTTTTATTCAGTTTTTAACTCTTATCAAACCAGTTTTTAGTATTAAGGCAGTAGTTCTCAAATAGTGGGACGGAACGGGGGTTCCATCAAGGACGGTGCATTTGACCTCGGGGAACATGCTTTATTTCTATAAGTGCAATTGCACCTCCACTACATTAGGGGGCAGCAGAGTGTGTGCAGGGAGCATACAGCACAGAGTATGAGTATGAAGTGTAGACACCAAGTGACACCATGAAAACATATTTAACAGGGATGAGAAAACCAAATGGAATTTTAAATAACAAGTAATTATTTTAATTATGTTTAACACAGCTTCCCAACTTTATTGAAATTAGGTTTTTATTTTACCTCCTGGAAACAAAGCACTGTGTAACTGCAGAACAGCTGTTAGTTTGGCTTTTTAGAATAAAATACACTTCTATACTAAAACCACAGGAATGTGGAGTAAAAAACAACAATCTCATGAATTCCTGCTGTCTCCATATGGCAGAAACGTATTAAATATACAGTATATTCTTGATTTTTAACCATCAAGCTTCTTTACTCAAAACATTTATTATTAGTTTAGGACTTAGAGTAAATCAGTTTAGTTTTTTATATGTTTACAGGCAAACAGACTGTGTCATATGGTTAATAAATCACCACGGAGGCTGTGGAAATGGCACAAGGTTTAAGTATTCATAGTGGTAGTCTCTCTCTCTCTCCCTCTCTCTCTCTCTCGCTTTATCTCTGGCCTTATTCAAACTGCTCTAATTAATCAGCCCTAAATAGATGGATGGACCTACATTACTGACACAACTCCTCATCACACCATGTACTATTCAACACACAGATGGCACCGCGGGGGGTGTGTGTGTGCCTGTGTGTGTGTGTGTGTGTGTGTGTGTGTGTGTGTGTGTGTGTGTGTGTGTGTGTGTGTGTGTGTGTGTGTGTGTGTGTGTGTGTGAGACCATAAACAGACAAACTAGTAGAATCCTTGTGATCACGGTTGTGTCACTGCTACGTTTTCAGCATCTATTCCCAGTCATGAAATCACAATGTAAAAGATATCACAGTATAATAATAGTATTTATATTATAATTACCTCCTTTAAGGAGGAGATTAAGGAAGTTTTAAGGTTTCTATATATTATTAGATGTCACAAAATGTAAATTCTATCTAATAACTTTGGATTTTATTTTTTATAGCTGTAGTGTTTTTTTTTCCTTTGATTATGGCAGTGGTTCTCAAATAGTGGGGAACATGCTTTTTTTTAATTTTTTGATTTAGATTTTTTTTACTGTCCTAGAATAAAGTGCAGTTGCACCTCCATTCCATTAGGGGGCAGCAGAGTGTTCACAGAGAGCATACAGCACAGAGTATGAGTATGAAGTGTAGACACCAAGTGACACCATGAAAACATATTTAACAGGGATGAGAAGACAGGCGGAGAGAGACGGAGATAAAGAGACAAACGAAAGTCTCCCAAAGCTAAGACGAGGAAATATGACGAAGCGTCTGTAGCGCTTGGTTCACTGTGAAAGACCGGTGTGTTACTGAGTCTGAAATGTTGGAGACAGAGAAATTAAAGACATTACACCACAATCACTGATAAGACCATTTATGTAGTTTTATTTTTCAGTATCATATGGTTTGACATGGTCAGTCAGAAATGTTTAATTAAGGATTTAATTTTATTTTTTAATTTCAGATGCACTTTAAATCTTTTCTATTAGTTAATAAAGCTATTCTTTGTTGTAACTTGGTCCATATTTCTTTGTTTGATTCTCTTATACGTTAAAGATACAGTGTTATGCTTATAAAAATGTATAGACTAATGATTCTATTTATAGTCGTAGATGTTTTCTTCTTCCATGGGGGGGGACAGAAAATAATTGAGAAGCACTGGTTTGTGGAAACGTTTTACTGACCAGCTTCGCTGCTGATGTCTGAGAACATTCTGCTAACGAAGTCCCACGGGGTGTAAAAAAAAAAAAAGCCAGGTTTTTCCAAACCACGTTCTACCTGGAAGTGCAAGTGAGGTTTGCTAATAATCCCTCAGTGCAGCGCGTTGACATTAATCATGACAGATTAAAGGCCAGTTTCAGGCTTTTTTTGAGTCTTATTAGACTTTTGCTGCAGGTGGAAATAGGTTGATATAACAGATATTGATTAGTGCAGCTTTAGGCTTTGTTCTTATTAGTATTTTCTTAACCCTTCTACAGTCTTTGTTGTTTTGCTGGTTCTGGTGGACCCATTGCAGATTGGGATCTTTAATTCAACATAACAAAACCTATTTTTGTGTAAAAATACTCAATTTTACATTTGTTCCCTTAACATTTGAATAGAAATGTCACTTTTAAGTGAGGAAATGCATCATAAAACCGTTATAACTGGATAATTATCAACAAATGTACAAGTTATTGGTATTTTATTAGAAATGTGACCACAGATTCAGTTTACACAGAATCTGCCTGGAGGACTTTTTAATTCTATCGATTTGTAATAAAAATTAAATTGTATGAAATAGTAAAAACGGGTCCAGAAAACCTGATGAGGTTAATCTGAGCATCAAGGTTTTTCTTTCTTGTAGAAGATTAATGCAGCAAACAGACCTCAGTGTGTCGCATTCCACAATCACGTTTATATTTATTTGTACATTTTAACACACGAATCCTGAGTGAATCCAGCGTTAAAAGCATGTCCATGTTTGTATGTCACAGTGATTACGTTTCTTGTGGCTATGACGACGGAGATTCTCGTCTAGAATGAGAGAAGCTGTTCCACAGCATCGAGCTGCTTGTTCAGGACATTAGAATAAAACCCACACAGGTTACGTTTAATGAACAGAGTCGCGTAAACAGCTTCTTTCTTTTTCCTCCCCAGCCAGAAGGCAGGGTCAGCGTGACGGAAGCGTGTTTAAAAATAGGCCGGTTTTCACCCAGGTACTCCTCTCTTCTTTTCCCTTTTTTATAAATGCCATCTCTCTGTCCCATTTCCACGGCAGCGATGCAGGAATGGCTGGGCCTCGATCATGTGGAGGCCCCGCGGAGCTGGAACGGAACCAACGGCACAAACGGTGCGGCGGAGCTGCAGGGGGTCCGCAGCCCGCGGAGGGAACCTGATTCACAGCCACGTTTATTTCCCCCGTCACAGAGGTACGAGAAGGGTGTAAGATTCTGAGATGGCGTCGCTGGGAATTGATGTTGTTGTTCCTCCAGCGCGCACAAGCCGCTTCTCTGCTCACACGTTGAAACGTGGGCGGAATGAATTCCAACGAGTGTGCTACACAAACGTGAGCTTGACCGCTTCTAAGTAAAGACGTGATTCTGTCGCGTTTGCAGAAGATATGTTCCCTGATGTCAATAACACACAGAGGTTTCAGCTCCGTGAATGACAGACGCTTAAATTAAAATGTGATATCGTTGCTCTATTGAATGAACGAAAGCTAAAGAAGCTCTGAACACGATTATGAATCAATTTCTACTGATAAATTACCAAATAATAGCCTTTTATTCACTTAACCTTCATAAGGGTCTGTTTTTAGTTTTATTTTTTGTATTTTGCTTAATAGGATTAATATGTTCTTCTAGTTCTAGGTTTAATTTTTAATGAAATTCAAATAACTAATAATCTATACTTTGAGAAAAGCTTGGTTCATTGTACATTTTTGATAATTATCCAATTATTCATGAGTTTCCTTGTTTTATTTTAATGAAACAGAAAAATTAAAAATGAACATTTCAAGTATGAATATTAATTGAAAATCTGCTTTAATTTGGTAATTTACAGTAATTGACAGACAAGGTTCTATGTTCGTCCAGTCATCCTCTGTCAAGGCCTTTTTTGATTGAAATGATTATTAAATTTGCATTTGATGAAGTTTTTTAATACAATGACATGTCTTGCATTGTTAACTTTTATAAAGTTTTAATTCATCTACAAATACCCCCTTTATTTCAGAAATAAATATGTACAACAGTCAGTGAAAGAGAAATTGCACAATTGTCAATTTAAAGGATAGTTTCGCAAATAATACTGCAAGAACGCTGCAAAAAAGTGGAGTTAAACATGAGTAGTTTATTTTATTCGATTACATGTGGTATTTTGTGGCCGTGGGGACAAGACCCTCCAAGTTTTTACATTCCATGATTGCATTATATTGTGTTTACATGGTTCAGTTTCCTAAATAAATGTTAAATCAGATTACATCAAAAATAACTGACACACACACAAAATTAAAAATAAATAAAATAACCTGGCGCCAGGTTGTGTTTTTCCAGCAGAGGCGGAGAAGGTGTTGGCTTCTTAACATTCGCTTCCAGTCGCTTTAAGCCTCACAAACAGACGGCTAATTAAAGCACTTCATTCCTCTGTGCTTTCATGCATCTGTGCACGAAAGCATGAGTCAGGAATCCATCAGTGAGCGTCAACGGTTAAGAGCTTTTCAGTGTTCGTAATGGCAGTTCAAGCTGCACAAGGCAATGATTTTTATTGGTTTTATTTAGATTAAAAAACAAAAAAACACTTATCATATCCTCAAAAATCTCAAATCAAAAAAGGTACAAATTCCCCACAGCCTCCATCACCTACTGAGATACAGATATTCCCTTTCTATAATAATATATTATTCTATATAATATTTTATTTATCCACGTGAAAGTATTTTTAAGGTCAAGGTTTTTAAGGTAAGATTTTGCAGAACACGATTTGTATTTTTGTCTACATAGCCAATGGTTGTAATGTGCAACCTCACCACTAGATGTCCCCAGTAACCTACATACTGAACCTTTAAAGTTGATTTTCTTCCTATTTTTCACCCAAAAATACAAACTCTGGGCTCCTCATGGATTTTTTTTAATTATTATGGATATTGGCTACTTGTTCCTGTTTCAGGGTAATAAATCACATGATATAAAATGAAGATTTGGTGATGCATGATCCAGTGTTTCAGGTTTTATCAGAGATGCACCAGCATTGAAACAAACAGGGGAAAAAACACACTAAGAACTAAGCTGACTTGCAAGTTGTCAGCTGTTATTTTCCATTTCCCTCGATTTAAATTCAAGTGCAAAGAGCACAACTGAACCTGCTTAGTCAGACTGTGACTTCCCACACGGGCTTTCATCCTCCTCATTGTGCAGCTGGCGATAATTTTCCTTTGTCGCATTCGTAGTGGAAATAAACAAACCTGCACCGCGCTGCCTGCTCCCAGGTGCTACGAGCATCACTTTCTAATATCAGTAAGTTATTACAGTGCCACGTCGTGGTGGTGAGACGGCGGAATGTGACTCCTGCAGCAGCTCCTGCTCCCGGGATGATTGGCAGCTCTGCGAGTTTCCTCGCCGCATTTTCAATGCGTGACTCTGATTTGGAGGGAAAGCGCCTGGATTGCTTTCTTTTTTTTCCTCTCAGTGCAAACAGAGCCTGAGCTGTCGCGTTTTCTCGCCATGACGAACAGTGGAAATGTTTATCCTCTTCATTAAGAGAGATCAGGCCTCAAAAGTGGATGGCGAGAGACTTGTGTGAGATAAAGACTGTCAATCATCCCAACTGGGTTCTCATTGATTGGTTTTTACCAAGCGACCCCTGGTGATGAGTCTTAAAACACATAGAACCGCTAAATGAGTGTAAAACTGCATTTACAATTAGTGTCTGACTGTATAAATAAAAATTCAACTTAGCCGTTATTATTCACATCACTCAGGCAACACTGTCCACATGTGAAACATAGAATATAGCATTTATCTGTAAGCATATTGCTCAATTATTACATTCACAATCTCAAATCTAATTCATAAATAAAACATTTAAATTAAATGGTATAACTAAACCCTTCTATTAGTTGTTCAGTTCAGCACATTCCTCACATATAGAGTCTGTATATATATATGTTATATAACTCTATAATCATCTCAATGTTCCAAAATATATTATTTGCACACGGGTAAATACACTTTAAAGTTGGATATGATTGTAAAATAAATTGTCGACTGTAAAGTTCAACCTCAGTCTGTATTTAAAAGTCATTTTTTAATGTGCACAGGCCTGAGACGCATTTATTTATCTTACCATGATGGTTGCTGGAACTATGATTTTTATTAGTTATATTAATTGAATTCCAACCTTATAATAAGGTTATAATAAATATTAATAAAGTCTGATCTGTGAACAAGCCAAATTAAAAATGCCTGTTAAGTGAATTCTGTTTTAGGGTGGATTCATCTTGCAGCTGTGTATGTCCTGTACAGTACATTCAATAGCATAAAAAACACTGAATTTATTAATTATTTCGATAATTGTGAATAAGTGACCAGTAGACCAACCATGTTAATAAAAACTTATTAGGAATGACACTGTGCATATCTTACCTAGAACATAATCGCAACCTGAAGGTTTCTGTTAAGCCTGAGTTCACACTATCTCAATTTTAACTGGTTATACGACAAGCTAAGAAAAAATGCGACAATCAACTAGTCTTTTATGCAGCCTTTACAAGGTCAGAAGAAGGATAAGAAGGCAATTGCAGCAGCTAGAGGCAAAATTCAAAATTTACAGGAAAAAGAAAAGAAAGCTGTTTGCAAGTTTCTACAGATCAAGCTGAAGGTGGTTTCTACCTCTCTGCAGCCGCTCAACGTTGGTAAAGCTCGTCCAAATCAACCAGACGACGAGGAAGAGGACGGCGATGAAGACGAGGAAGACGAGGGGGAGGGTCGGCGAGACTCGCCTCCTCCTCCTCCCGGTTCGGTGAACATCGCCAGCGACGACGATTCCTTCTCCTTCTCCTTCCGGCTTCCCGTGCAGACCGACCTCTGGGCCGGCTTGAACTGCCACGTCACCTTCTTCGTCGTCGTCATCGTTGACGATGGCGGCTCCGTCTGTTTCGCCGTGGTGGCGTCCTCGTCAGACTGCGTCTCCGCGGCGACGCCGGCCTCAGCGACGGTCCTCGCCATGCCGTTGGCGCTCCTGGACCGTTCCGTGAACAGCTCGCTCAGCAGCTCCGGTTCGGTGGTTTCTCCGAACAGGTCCC
This sequence comes from Eupleurogrammus muticus, assembly GCA_036785175.1. Taxonomy (NCBI): domain Eukaryota; kingdom Metazoa; phylum Chordata; class Actinopteri; order Scombriformes; family Trichiuridae; genus Eupleurogrammus; species Eupleurogrammus muticus. The sequence goes on along the minus strand of JAYKQN010000012.1, from coordinate 25,136,976 downwards.
AGCCCGGTTCGGCGGAGAGCCGCCGGGGCCGCGCCAAGCCGGCAGGTTTGGCGGCGGTGGCGTTTCTAGAGGAGCGACTTGGATCGGAATCGGACAGATCTGAGTCCCAGTCGCTGTCGCCCACCACGGAGCCACAGCCCAGAACCGACATGTCAACGGGGTCAGAGCCTGAACTCTCCGAGTCCGACTCCCTGCAAAACAGGAAATATTGTACCATAAAAATATGGCAACGCAGAGACTTACTGACGTCACACTTAAAATAGATGTTCCATCTGGCCAACGGATCTTCTCAGGGATTACATTGAAAGATTAATCGATTAGTTGCCAAGTCTTGCATTGATCTCCAATGTTATTGATGATTGATTAATCGATTTGAGTCATTTTTAGGAAGAAAATATCCCAATTCTTGGATATTAGCTTCTCAAATTGTATTATTTCCTGGTTTCTTTAGTCCTATATGATAGTAAACTGGCTGTCATAGTGTTGTGGACTGGTAAATACAATAACTAGAAAAGCACTCTGAGAGTACAGACCTCTGCCAAACTTTTCTCGATTCCCACCCAACATTGTCGTCCTATAGTTATACGAAGTGATCCAGAAACCAGAATTTCTTCTGGATCATTACCAAAATTTAATCATTTCTTAATGGTGCCATTACTAACATTTAGTGAAAATTTGATGAAATTCCAGCCAAGATTTTATGAGGTAGGTTGCTAAAAATCAGACAATCTTTAGTCTTCTATAATAGTGAACCAATGATCTGTTTTAATATCTAAACAAACATGTTTCAATATTCGGTAGTTTAAGTCTTTAATTTTAGCATAAGCATGGATGGAGAAATTGCTAAATCACAGTGGAGCTCCAGTGATGAACGTACCTGCCGCTGTAGGATGAAGTTCCTTCAGGGCCCAGCAGGAGGCAGTCTGGAGCAGCCAGGTACACAAAGCTGTCAGTGCACAGAAAGTCTCCTCCTTCTGGTTTCTGGGGGGCCAGATGAGTCATCTTTGGATCCAGGTCCCTTCCAGACTGTTCCAGGTGAGTTTTCCTCCCATCCAGGTGTTGCCGTACGCCATCTTGTTTCGTATCGTTGGTGGACGTCTCTACGACTGTGGGGTTTTCACTGCGGGAGCCAGGCCTCGCGGAGACAGCAAGATAAACAAAGCTGTCCGATTGGACGAAGGGATCCAAGTCGCCACAGTCCAGTCCTGAGCTCCTGATTGGCTTATAATTGGGATCTAAAAGATGTTTGATTGGCTGGTTGGACGGAGACAGGGAAAGAGGGGAGTCGATTCCCATCAGGGTGACTTTTTTCCTAGGTGGGATTTCTTCACCTGTGTCTGTATGGTCCAGTGGGGTGTGAATGATTGAAACCACTCCTGCCTTTACTTCACCTTTCCCTCCAAACCCGTCCTTCCCTCTGACGTCACTGCTTCCGCAAACATCTGCCTCTCGTTCACCTTCGAGGTCACCCTGCTGCGAGGAGCTGTCGAGGAGAGAGGGGTAGCACCACTGCAGCTCCGCGCTCTCCTCCCGCCCCCACTCCTTCAACACCCCGTCGTCCCCGTCCTTCTCCAGCGACGTGCTGCTGCTGCCCAGGTCGGAACCACTGATTGGCTGGTCGCTGTCGGAGCCCGCCTCCTCCTGGCTCTGATTGGAGAGGAAGACGCCGCTGGAGTCTGACTCCAGCGTCAGATTGGAGTCTGGAGAGCTGTCCTCTTTAATGGAGCTAGGAAAAAACGACAAAGAGAGTCTTAACCTCGAAAGATGCTGTTCCTTTTTCAGTGGTTCTGGCCAAAAGTAAGGATGGGCAATGATTTTTTGAATAGTCAAATATTCAATAAACTATAAATAGTCCCAAATCTGTTTAACTACAGTCCTTTAATCTGAAGGAAAATGAATTAATCTCCTGTTTCAAATAAATGCCTGATCTGTTAAGTGATTGAAACAAATAAACACCCTGGATTATTATTATTTGGTAATTTACGGTATGTTGCTACAGAACTTTAATGTGTTAGACTGATTGCCAATAACCTTGGGAAGAGAATCACTGTGTGTTTGTTTATGTAGTAAATTATATCCTGTGTGTAACGGGCTACTTACAACTAGGGATGTTCATCCCTAGTTGTAAGTAGCACATTTGCCACAGGTCACATGTCATTCTAAAGACCTGACTATTGGCTATTAGATGTTGATGGTCTTGTCATGGTAAATTTCCATTGGGTCCATCGAACCCAAAGTAGTCAAACTTTCATGGTCGGTTCTCATTGGCTTTCTAGCCGCTATTTCCTGACCCCATGCTTCAGTTGGCTCAGCATAATGTCAATCAATGTGAAACACTTTCAAGACCATATTTGTTTGTGCTTAGCAACCAATAAAACATATTCTTGGAATGAATGGCCCTTTGCAACCATGTCTTAATAGATTAAATGACAAAGTCCCTGTGTGTCTTCTATGCTCCTTGAACTCCTAATTGTCTCTATTAGATTTGTCGTAATATAACGTTTTCAGAAGGTCATTGGTTGTTTTTTTTGTCTCACAAAGTGCACTTTGATTTATTTTTTCCAAGGTACCAATTTGAACGCTTGCACAGATGTCTCGTGTGATGGACATGCCGTAATGAATACATTAGCTGTGTAATTTGGCCGATGGTTTGGTTTATGTCTTCATTCATTAGGCTGGAACAACACCCGCACAGTGATTTGACTGCTATGATGATTTGATGCAGACAGATTCAGGAAAGGGCACTTTGGTGCTAAATTTGGGTGGTATGACAGGAGCGACAGGTGGGATTTTCAGTCTGATGTGGACCTGACACTTGGCTGCCCTTCATTTGAAGGGTGTGATTTAACTCGGTCCCCGAACTCAACCTTCCTGTGGTTTATTTCTGCGAGTTTAATGATACTTTTACAATTATAGAGTAAGATGTGGTTTGTGAGTAACTTGAATACTTGAAAACTTGAAAGACAACTTGAAGCACTCTTTATACAACGCTTCATAGAAATTTGTTTTGATGAAGAATTCATCTGTGCAACAGGAACGCTTAGAACCTTTCAATAATGCAACTGATTAGATTAACACTTTGGGATTCTATTGCCAATCATTGTCATTTTACAAATACAATGTCAACATCTGTGTTTTTCAACACTGAGCTGCACACAAGTATTAAATATGCCTGTTCATATTCCAATCTATGTGCAGAAGCTTTTCTATCAATATGAGAATAATGCTGCAAAAAATATTGACATAAAGCATTTAACAGTCCACTGCAGCAAAACTATGATTGTGAATTTAATCTTACCTCCAATATTTGGACAAAACACCTTATTCATTAATGATTGAAGACAAATAAATTTAGAAATATAATTTAGAAAACAGCCAAATGCTCTGTAAGATCAGAGAAGAATAACATACTTTTTTTGGCCTACATGTCTGCGACGTACCATTATGTCATTGTTCGACAACCACTGTGTTTAGTGCTTCAAGGCTCAACTGGTGGTTTGTTTATTGACTGTAATGTACTCATGATTAAGTCTCAACAGCCTCAACAGGAGTTTGTCTGATTAATTAGCATTCACCTCTGTGCTGTCAAAAAAAAACCTTCTGTCACCTGTTAGACTACAAGCAATCTTGACAACACATTATATGGTGTGTAGCCACAACTGGAAAGCTGATGCTGATATATTTCATTGCTCTGTGAGTTTATATCTCACACCTGGATTCTGTCCTTTGCAGGCACCGTAATTAACATATGAGCAGTAGGTACATCATGAGATGCAGAAAAGTTCAGTCGGTGCTGACATCTTTGAGGATTTACCTCGTGCCCCCGGTGGACGTCCCGGCAGCGGATTTGGTCGACCAGTCGACGGTTGGTTTTTCTGTGTCTGTAACACTGAGCTCCAAACTGACCTGAGATCTGCTCCCTACTCCTGGAAAGCAAGAGCACAGACTCGTTTAAACAAGAGAAAGAAAGAAACAGAAGAAATGATGAATATGGCGTACTGTTCATTCTCCTCTTGGTCAGTCCCTCTTTCAGTGTTTGCCATCGTCTACTGGCTGTTCAATAAGAATAGCATTGAGCTATAAGCATGTTCACTGTTGATTACCTATTTTAAAATGATATGATGAATTTGAACACATTAGGCAATCTCAGTCTAGATTTGGGCCCCATTACTCAATAGAATCTTTAGGTTAATGATGATTCTAGCATCCCTAACCCTAACCCAACAGGGATAATTTATTACTCATTATGCATTTCAGTAAGTCACTCCCTGTGAACAGTAATTTGTTTCACAGCTTATAATACATTATGTTTTAATTACAAGCCACAAAACTGGCATTATTGACATGTCACAGTAGGTAAACACAGTTGTTACCAATGATAATTAAGATTCTGCTCAATTTAGTGTGGTAGAGCCTTTAGCAGACAGAACAAGATGGAACAAATTCTTTTTTGCCACCATTGGTAACACCTCATTACATGATATATAAATATAGATAATAATGGGGTGAGGTTGCTTCTGGGGTCCCCGAAGCTTAAAATTCACTGCATACAACCAATTTGCATCATTAAAGTACAGTCAACTAATTATTTGACCAATCAGTACCTTGATAGCTGATTTGGACTGGATCAAAAGAAATGTACTATTTTACTATTTCATAACAATGATATAAAATAGATATAGAAACATAGGAATATATACATAATAATCTTGGGTATTAGTGTTAATTCCTCATCATCAGATCATATTTTCATATTTTAGTCCATGTAATTGTTAAACCTCAAAAACCAAAATCCTCAATCATACATTTTCCATAATGCAACCGCAGGCATCTTTCATGAGTCAATGAATGGTTCCAGCCCACAGGTTTCTGTTATAAATCCAAAGCCTCCAGGAATAAACCGAAATGACCCTGACGACATCGCCATGACATAATCAGGCTATTTTTTTTTTATTTCTGCCAGAGCCACAGACATTAAACAGCTGTTTTTATATCTACCTGTCAAGAGAGCGGCTTTCTCTCGCTGTGGCCCCGGGTGGGTTTGGTACATGTCTGCTCGCTCCCTCTGCGGTTCCAGCAGTGTTTGGAATAAATCCTGGGGGTCCCTGTGGGGCTGAGACAGGTCTAGATGCTCCAGGTCGGAATCCAGCTCCCTGGCTCGCCTCTCTAACTCTGTCAGGCTGATCTCCGAGGCGGCAGAGGAGGGCGGGTGGGAACCCCCGAAGCCCATCGGGGGCCTCAAAAGGGGCCAACGCTGCAGGGACCCCGAGAAGGAATCCGTATCGCCTCCTCCTCCTCCTCCTCCTCCTCCCGCACCTCCTTTCTCCCAGTCGTCTTCCCACAGGGTGTTGACCATGTCCAACACAGTGTCCCAACTCTCCATCCCTCGTTCCTCTACGAATGTTCCCTCTTCTCCTCCCTCCACCTCTCTGTCTTCTTTCTGTAACTTAACCACCACCTCCTCGAATTCTGGTGCATTTTGCTCTTCTAGTCCATCCTTAATCCGAATGTTTTCCACCAAATCGTGCTGTGTTTCTTCATCCTTTTCCTTAAGTTTGCTTCCGTTTTCTTGGGCTTTTTCTTCGATCCTTCTCTCAAACTTTTCTTGTTTGGTTTCTTCATGGGCAGTAACCTTTTCATTTTCTTTACCAATGTTCTCGACCATTTTGCGTTTCTCTTTCTTCCTCTCCTTCTCCCTCCTCTCTTCCTTCCCCTTCTCCTTGCCTTGCTCCTGTTGTTTCTCCCTGCTCCTGGACCTCTCTGGTTCCTCCTGATCTCTACAGATTCTCCAGTGCTCCAGGTTCTGCTCCTTTAGGGAGGCTCTGCCCACTAAACTGGCTCCTAGATCTTGATGGGTGGGGGGCTCTTTAAGCGAGAATCGCCCCACAATACATGTGGACTCCATTGACAGCAGGTTCTCAGAGAAGTGTCCATGACGGCTGTGAAGGTTGAAATTTGGGCGCCGCTTCTCCAGTGCGGAGAGGACAGCGGGAAGAGGCGGGAGGATGGGAAGGTTGTGCAATGCCCCGCCCTGCCGGACAGTCCTCTTCCTGACCATGATTCGGCGAGGCCAGGTGGACTCGATTCCCTCGGTGGGAGTGGTCGACTCCAGGTCTGCAAGCCCTCTGCTAAGCCGAGGACTGACCACGCCAGGTCTGAGCCCTGTGGCTGTGCCTGGTCGAGTCCTGGAGCAGGATTTAGATGATTTTGACTTCTTGGCTCTGGATGCTTTCTCCATGTGGCTGGAGACAATTTGATCAATGTCCAAGGTCTGATCTGCAGGGGAGGTTTCAGTAATATCCCCAATTCTTATCGGAGCTTCATCTGTAGTCTTGGTGCTGGTCTGGGCTTCAGTAACAAGCCCAGTCTCAGTGTTGCTCTTAGACCCAGTTTCATTACATTCAAGTACTGGTTCAGGCTCAGATGTAGGAACAAACCAAAGTTCTGTCTCAACTTTAGCTTCTACTCTGGACTTTAACGCTGATCCAAAATCATCATTAACTTTAGCTACGACTTCAGTTTCTGTTCTGGTTGTGTTCTCCATCTGTCTTGAACTAGTTTTGACCTCATTCCCTGAATCTTCAATCTCTGGCTTTGTTTCCCGACCCATTCCCGGATCTTCAGGTACAACCCTCTTTTCAATATCAGTCACAGTTGAAGCTATAGACTCAGTGATATGTTCTGGTCTAGCTACACCTCTTCCAGTTTTCTCTCCACCTCTTGTCCCTCCCCTGTGACTGTCCTTATTCACAGCAGGAGACACGTTTTCTATCTGTGCCCCGGATTGCACTTTTCCTTCCATATCCCGTCCCACTGCCCTGGTTTTCACCTGAGAGCCCATCCTGGTTTCACACCCGATTTTAACGCTCGACCTCCCGTTGTCATATTTGTTCCAGTTTTCAACTCTGTTCGGTTCTTGTATCTCAGCCTCCGACGTGTTCCCGACGTCGCCGACTAACCTCGGTCCGCATCCAGTTTTGCTGTCGATCAAAACCAAGCCAGAGCACCCATTGTCGTACCTGGGGACCATACCCCCACCGGCAGATTCAGGGCCGACCTTTGACCCCGCTCTGTTCCTGCCCACAGCGGCGGTGCCCATTCTCGGGGCAACATTCGGGGAGGGTGAGGGCGAATGCTGGGGGAGCAACAGGGGGGTCGTATCCAGGACTTGATCTGATTCTAAAAAGACAGAATCTCTTTCTGAACGCAGAGGTGCCGGCCGGCCATACCCGAAGGTCCCGAAGGTCGACGTTTCCCTCCTCTCCCTCTCTCTCGCCCGCTCCCTCTCCAGCCTCCCCCTCTCCCTCTCTCTTTCCCATTCCCGCTGTGCCCACCCTCTCTCCATCTCCCGCTCCCTCTCCCGCTCCCACTCCCTCTCCCGCTCGCTCTGGCCCCACCCCCCTCGCTCCCTCAGGTCCTGCTCGAGGTCGTGAGCGGACAGCTCGACCAACGGGGCTCGGTAGGGGGACCGTCTCAGCTCCTGGGGCGGTGACAGCCTGAGGCTCTGGGTCTGGGAGTAGTGCCTCGGCTGGATGACGTGTGGAGGTGAGCAGCGCAGACTCTGACTCTGACTTGGGCGAGGTTTGGCCGGCGAGAAGAAAACGGGGGTGTGGTAACCCGAGGACAGCGGCGAGCCGGAGAACGGGGAAATGAGCGGGGAGGTGAGGCAAGAGGTCTGGCCCCCGGGGGGAGGGTACTGCCCTGGGTTCAGATACCCACCTCCCCTGTCTATCATCTCGGTGGTGGCGATCTCCATGCACTCCATGTGTGGAGGCGTCATGACTTTCCAGGAGTGTCGTCCGTCTCTGCTCTTCGTGCTGTCTCCATGGTGATGGTGGTGGTGATGGTGGTGCTTCTTGGACGATGACGAGGACACCCCCGGCGCCGAAAACGAGGACATGGAGGGAGAAACAGACCTGGGGAAACGGCCCGGCGAGTGGCATCCCCCGCCGCCGTCAGCATCCTGGACCCCGAGTTTCAGCGAATCGTAGATGGCTCTCTCGTCCAGGCGGCGCACAAACGAGGGGTTCGGGGTCAACGAGCGAGGCTGCGCATCGAACATGTCGGCCGGCGACCTGCTGACCCTGAGGGAGCCGCTAGCGGAGTAGCTGAAGCTCCCTTCGCCACCGTCTCGCCGCACGGACCCGCCCTGGTGATGGTGGTGGTGGTGATGGTGGTGGCTGTCTATCTGTTGGTTGATGCACATGGTGTCGTAGATGGACCGCTGGGGTATGTAGCCGTCTCCGTAGCCCCCCTCCATTCCCCCGTCTCGCCGTCCCACGCCCCCATCCCCAGCTCCGTGTTTCTCCAGGCAGCAGGAGCTCCTCCTGAAACACCCAGGACGGCTGAGAGGCTTGCCCATGATGACAGGTTGGATGGCTGACGGCGGGAGGGATCGGTGGGAGGCACGTGTGAAGCTTGAAGCGTGAATCGTGAAATCGTTAACGCGACTAAGGCCGAAGAACGCCGCTTTTGGAAGAGGCGAGGCGCTTGACAGTAGCTGGCTTCGGCGCAGCCATGGAAAAATAATGAATCAAAAGGAGAAATGTCGAATGCAGAATCCCTGTTGCGCCATAATCCCTATGTTTTAATGATCATAAAATCATTTTGTCGAAAAAACAGCGCACAAAATGGAATCCTACTTCAAGAAATATTCCAACTGGATTTTCGTGGGGAAAATAAAAAGAAAAGATAAAAGACGTCCACGGCGTTGCTGTTCTTAGCTCATCTTCTCTCCCTGTTTCTCCCCAGCATGACTGCATTTGTATTTATTCTGCTTGTTTATTGTTCTGGCTGTCTGTTCAGAGCCAATTAAGTCTTTATCCAGCCGAGCGTTAGTCAGTCAAACAGAAAAGACAGAGTACAGTAGATGGAGGATTTACATCCAGTCACAGCTTCTTCTCCTTATTCTGGCTGTGTTGTTGGTGCTTTCTGTCGTTCGTCTGTGGAAACAAAGCAAACAACAAGAAAAAAAAGAGATTTGAACAGAAGCCACCCTGAAAAAAGTACCTCCACATATATGTGACAGGATTCAAGCATATTTAAAAAGGAGCACTGAGCTGCAGGAAAGGTCTAATAAAAGATGCTATTGAGAATTTGTAGGACCCAGTGTTTCTGGAGCTTGACCTGGAGGACGTCACAGTTTCTAACTAAAGTTCTTATTTAATATAAATCCAACATTCACTTCACAAACAGCATCAACCCATCAGTATCCATCAGTAAGTACTGACCAGAGGAGCAGAAGAACCAGTCGAGGTTATTGCCTTTAAACCTACTTTGAAGCCATTTCTTCTGTGAGTAGAACTTTGTATTTTGTCAAATAACTGATGCTAGGAGCTCCATCATTGTATAGTTGATTAATTTTCTGTATCACAAGCTATATTTTAGAACATATCAGCAGTTTTTAACACCTAAAATGTGCAAAAACAGTTTTTGGTACAATTAGTCCAATATAAGTAGAATTTACTTATGGCACATTTGGATTTCATTTATTCATTAATTATTTTTTGTCCTGTAAAACTATATATACTATATATATATATATATATATATATATATATATATATATATATATATATATATATATATATAGTATATATACAAGACAATTTATCTACCAGTATAATTAGCTAATTTACTACTATTAGACTAATTGTATATTGATATTTTTACTTAATTTTTACATGACAGTCAACACAACAAGATAAAATCCACTAATGTACTTTATGCTTTTCATCCTAGAAAAATAAGTTAAGTCTAAAATAATTCATACCAGTCTTCATAAAAACAGCAAGACAACAAAAGGTAATTGTAACTTTCAGTTTTTTTTAACATAAAGCGGAATATTTAAGCCACAGAATGCTAATTCCTTTTGGGAAATTTTATAGAATTATCCTAGAATGTAACATACCAATAGTCCTCAGATGAAAACCGTAAATATAATTGTTTTACGAAGGGATGAACTGAAAGCTAAAGACCGCAGATCTTCCTGGCCGTCCCAGCTGAAACAACAGAAAACGAAGCGGTAAACAGGTTAATGCCTGCGTGTGTGTACATTTGATGCCAAAAAAGAAAGTTGAGGTGACGTCAGTTTTCCCCTCTGTCAATACGAGAAGCCGAATCAAACACTGCGAAATCCGCAAACCTCACGACGACACTGGAGCAGTGGGGGGAAAAAAAGTTAAGATGAAATATTGAAAAAAAGAAAATCATTTAGGGTCACGGGCTGTCCCTCAGAACACATTCACACACTGAAAACCACGCTGGGAAAGCTTTGAAGACTCACTTACATCCATTTAACTGTAATATTAAAGCGGCTCATTTGCATGTATCAGTGATGCCTTCCTCGCAAACTGGATCATCAAAGGAGCCTATTGATGGTTGAGGATCGCTCCGAGATGCTGCTTCTCTATCTATTCACCGGTCTCTAAGCATCCTCTCCTCCTCCTCCTCCTCCTCCTCCTCCTCCTCCTCTCTCCTTCATCGCTGCCACCTGCTCTGTTTTTTCCCCTTCGATCAAGAGAAAAACAAAAATAAACAGAATCTTATCGACGAGGCGTCAGTCAGCTCCAGGTCCGTCGAGCTCGGTCCCGTTTCTGAGGATCCTGCCTCCAATCGGAGGTTTTTCTTTTGCTTACCGGCATCTCTGCCCTGTCGTTTCTCTCCCTCTCTCTCTCTCTCTCTCTCTCTCTCTCTCTCTATTATCCTCTTTTTCTGTCGCTTCTCTCTCTCCCTCCACTCTCTCCCTTCTTTCTCTCTCTGCTGTGAATCATGCCTTCTGTCAGAGAGAGTTTTTTTTTTGACAAGCGCTCTCTCTGCCAACCAACACACCAACGCAAACCCTCCTCCTCGTCCTCTCTCTCTCTCTCTCTCTCTCTCTCTCTCTCTCTCTCTCTCTCCCATTTCCACTCCACACAGCTTCAGGGCTTTAAAAGCTTCGGAGCTGCTAAAGAGACCAACTTCTCCTCTCCATCTGCCTCTTTTCTCTCCTCCTCCGTCGCTCATCCCTCTATCCCCCCCTCGTTCTCTCGTTCCCCTTCTAGATTTAGTTTTGACCTGAGTGGGTTCCCCTTGGGAAATCAGCACCAGCACCAGACGTTTTAGAAATGAGGTAAGGAAGGAGAAGAGAAAGAAGGACACATATCTATCTATCTATCTATCTATCTATCTATCTATCTATCTATCTATCTATCTATCTATCTACCACCCTACCTAGCTACCTCCCTTCCTAACTCCCTACCTAGCTACCTACCTCCCTACCTAACTACCTAGATAGCTAGCTCGATACCTCCCTAACTATCTATCTCATATAGTCTCCACACACTCTCTTCTTTTCTCCCTATCTATCTATCTATCTATCTATCTATCTATCTATCTATCTATCTATCTATCTATCTATCTATCTATCTACCTACCTACCTGGATAGCTAGCTAGCTACCACCCACCCTACCTAGCTACCTACCTACCTCCCTACCTAGCTACCTCCCTCCCTACCTAGCTACCTACCTCCCTACCTCCCTCCCTACCTAGCTACCTACCTCCCTACCTCCCTCCCTACATAGCTACCTAACTACCTAGATAGCTACCTACCTACCTACCTACCTCCCTACCAGCTACCTACCTCCCTACCTCCCTCCCTACCTAGCTACCTACCTACCTCCCTACCTAGCTACCTCCCTCCCTACCTAGCTACCTACCTCCCTACCTCCCTCCCTACCTAGCTACCTACCTCCCTACCTCCCTCCCTACATAGCTACCTAACTACCTAGATAGCTACCTACCTACCTACCTAGCTACCTACCTCCCTACCTACATAGCTACCTACCTACCTAGATAGCTACCACCCTCGCTACCTAGCTACCTCCCTCCCTACCTACCTCCCTACCTCCCTCCCTACATACCTACCTAGATAGCTACCTACCTCCCTACCTAGCTATCTACCTCCCTACCTCCCTCCCTACCTAGCTACCTCCCTCCCTACCTAGCTACCTACCTCCCTCCCTACATAGCTACCTAACTACCTAGCTACCTACCTCCCTACCTACATAGCTACCTACCTACCTAGATAGCTACCACCCTCGCTACCTAGCTACCTCCCTCCCTACCTACCTCCCTACCTACCTCCCTACCTCCCTCCCTACATACCTACCTAGATAGCTACCTATCTCCCTACCTAGCTACCTCCCTCCCTCCCTACCTACCTCCCTACCTAGCTACCTCCCTCACTCCCTACATAACTACCTAGATAGTTAGCTCGATACCTCCCTACCTATCTATCATAATATTACCCAGTCCTCCACACACTCTCTTCTTTTCTATCTATCTATCTATCTATCTATCTATCTATCTATCTATCTATCTATCTATCTATCTATCTATCTATCTATCTATCTATCTATCTATCTATCTATCTATCTATCTATCTATCTATCTATCTATCTATCTATCTATCTATCTATCTATCTATCTGGTGTATATATTACCCAGTCTCCCACACACTCTTCTCTTCCCTCCCTCTTGTAGCCCTCTCAGTTTGCCCTCTACCTCCCACTCTTCACCTCAGTGTTAATGCAACTCGCATCGGTGTGGAGGCGGCGGGAAAGGAAGAAAAAAGCGTAACAATGGGCACGGACCCACCGTGGAGCGCGGAGCTGCTGGGAGCGGCGTCATCGGCACGGGAACGCGGAATCTGTGCTTTTAAAAATCAATAGAAGATGGTGGTGAAGAACAACAACAAAAAGAGAAAACCGTGTGCTCGTGGCGTCGTAGCTGTCGTCCTTCCTGCTCCTCTTTATCTGAACCGTGGCGGTTTGATGTTCGTTGAGCGTTTGTTTGGGACACGGCGGCGAGGGAAGAAGAAGCTGCAGCCTCCATGTTTGGACAGAAATCAGCCACCTACAAGAAACATGTCAGGGCTGCCTGCAGCCTGCAGCCTGCATCTGATTGACAAGTGGCCTCTTAAAAATACAGTGAAAAACACACCAGTTAAACACTCAACCGCAAGCCTGTTTGTCAGTTTTACTGCTATAAATGATGATAAATCTGGAATATCTCTACAAACACAAAGGTTATTGGACTTAAACCTGGAATCAGAATAAATCTATAACATGTGAGGAGACTACAGAAGAGTCAGAATCTATTTATGTTGATGTTACACAGAAAATAGAGGTAGAATATTGAAAAAAGAAAAGTGCAAATCTAACATTGTGTTTTACTACAGATTTTTACAGAATTAGTGACACACTAAAAATTTCTTTTGAGATTCCTTTTTCTAACCCTAACCCTAACCCTAGTCACTTACCTGGTATTTTATCCATTGCCTACACACATTCGTTTAAGTGGAATGCTTCATGAAAACCTAAACAATTACCTTTTAAATTAAGAAAAAAAAAAGTCCAAAAAAGTTAAATTTTACGGAATAAGAAAAGGTGAAATTGTCGACATAAACTGATCATGATTGGTACTGATCGGTTGTTCAGGGCTTTGAGTGCATCTGAAAATGCAGAATATGTTCAAGCATTATGAAAACTGTCGAATAACAGTGAAGCCAACACACGTTTCTTGTTCTAGTGCCCATTCAAAAGAATTGTAAATTCATCCTGTTTCCCAAGGACTTCCCAGCAGTCTAACAAAATAGGTTTTTATTGCATTTAGAGGAAGCACAAAGACTAAATACAGCAGCAGTCTGCCCTTGGAACGAATCAACTGCTTTTTGTGTTTATGTGAGTTCATCCAAATAGAAGTGGATTTGTAGGGGAGGCGGTGGGGGAAATGTTTCTTAACATCCATCCATTGTCTATCCCGCTTATTCCCTTTCGGGGTCGCAGGGGTCTGCTGGAGCCTATCCCAGCGCGTTAAGGCGAGAGGCAGGGATACACCCCAGATGGTCGCCAGCCAATCGTGGGGCATGTTTCTTAACAGTGAAAGTAAAATGAGTTTTGTGTAAATAGGGGTGAAATTTTGCCTCCATGACTCACTGTTTAAAACATAAAGGGGTCACATGCACCCACATCTGCACGAAACCTCTAAAAAGCTGCAAAAAAACAGACAACAGAGCAACGGGAATAAAAAATAACAATGCTTTCTGCAGGTGTAACCATCAATTAGAGTCCAAAGCAAAAGCAGGCATACAGCTGTTATGAAAAAAAAATCCTCTTGAGTGAATTATGTCAGCGGAACACAACATCACAGCGGGGGGCCAGGTTTGGCTCAATCGATCTGACTTCATGTGTCACAAATAATCAAATCTGAGCCTTCGGGCGTCCAGGGTGTGAAAAGAGAAGCTGCAGCAGGCGTGGGTTCCATCGCCAACCAGGTCACATGACCACGCTCTCGCTTATATAATAAGTGGCTCACTATGCATTAAGATGAGTTCAGTAACATCTAAATAAAGGCGTGAAAAATCCAGTAGCCTGAACCCCTCACCGCTGTGTTGCGTCAGAGACAAATTCTGACTCATGTGTGTGTGTGTGTGTGTGTGTGTGTGTGTGTGTGTGTGTGTGTGTGTGTGTGTGTGTGTGTGTGTGTGTGTGTGTGTGTGTGTGCGCTTAATAAAAGCCAACAGCTGTACCAGTGTTGAAGCCCGACATGACAAAGTCTATAAAAATATTAGATATATTATATATTTTATACAAAAAAAAGCACACACTAGCACACAATCTGGTTTAGCTTCTACTTTATTCCTCATGCTTATACAGGTCTTACTGCAAGATGCGTTCACAGACCATCAGGAAATCCCAGCGCTTTCACCTAATAGAACAGATTCCAGACCTAAACTAATTTATTTATATAAAACATATATTACAGTAAAATGACCAGGCTGAAATAGTATAAAGAAAACGATTTATCATAAGTCTGGTTTTAATTGACCTATCAACACAATTTCAAAACTGATATAGCTGTATTTTGTCTCCTTATCTCAGTGTATATCCGCGTCTTACCCAATGTACAAATTGCATATTAATCCTATGTAAGAGTCCAGCAAACCCTCATTTGGCCGAGTATGAAATCTCTTAAGCTTCCATTTTTCTATAGGAATACTCGCCTCATACAGACATCGCTGTAGTAAATTCTGTTTATAATAACTTGTAACTGCTTATGTGATTAATGCCATGTAACAAAAAGCAAAACCACCGACCACAATAGAATCCTCATCCTTTCAAACCAGCAATAGACGGATCTGTATGTGAATGTGCAGAATGTGAAGCTCATTGACCAAATAACGCCCCCCCGCAGAGTCCTCATGACGAAGGCCTAATAAACGATTCGCTTTTCAGCCGAGGAGGTAATTGTGTTATAAGTATTTCATAAGTCCGATGGTTTTATTATGTTCCTGCAGTGGAGAGGGAGACAAACAGCCTGGAAATGTCCGTCAGAAGATGACCTGGTGCTGCACCAGCAGACAGACGCTCCTGGTAAACAGATGAATCACCTAAACCAAGATGCTCAATCTCCATCTCAGCGAAAACAGCGAAGGACTGTGTGTGTGTGTGTGTGTGTGTGTGTGTGTGTGTGTGTGTGTGTGTGTGTGTGTGTGTGTGTGTGTGTGTGTGTGTGTGTGCATGCGTGCGCTTAATAAAAGCCAACAGCTGTACCAGTGTTGAAGCCTGACAGTGGTTGAATTAAAACTTGTGTTTGGATCAGTGACAAATCGATGTTTGGCAAGATGAGAAGATTTTTTTTTTTTTTTACTAAACCCACAATTGTGTGATTCACAGGGACCTTGCAGACACTGTTTCTGGAAAGACATGCTAATGTTTTTTGATGGAATTCTATTCTATTATTGAATTCTTCCAATAAATTCTGTTGCAATCTACAATGTGGCCACTAGATGGTGTCGGAAACTACACACTGTACCTTTAATGTACACAATGACATGTTTTTATTCTAACATCTACAGTCTGTGAGTGCATAGAAATCTATGTTTCATCTTTCCAAGTGAATGTTAATCTATAGATATGTGAATATGTAGAATGTGTGTATGTGTGTGTGTGTGTGTGTGTGTGTGTGTATGTGTGTGTATGTGTGTGCGTCCAGGCCTCGGATAAAAGATCAAACGCTGCTGGTGGAACGTCCAGGAGCACCGTGGCATTCTTCTGGCTCAGCATATGGAGGTCTGTCACTGACACAGATAGCACACACACACACACACACACACACACACACACATTTTACGCAGCAGAGGCTGCCAAGTGGAGCAGAAACCAACACAAGACGCCTCGTGAAATCTAGAAGTTCGGTGTCATGTGAACAGATGAACTCCACACGCAGGGATTTCATCTCTTTTAGCTCTCTGGGTTCGTTTTTTCTTTTTTTTGTTTTTTTTCCACAAACCACAAACTCTCTACTCTCGCTGAACCTTGCTTCCAGTCGTAGGAGGCCGCTGGTTTTTCTGCTGGTAATTCGTATGAAATACACAGCAGCAACAGCAGTTACAACAGTGAAGCATTTAGCTGCTAAACACACAGATGTTCGTCCTACTGGAGACTAAATGAGCTGGATGTGTAAATTAGATTCTTTAGAAACTATTAAAATAATTGCTTTACTCATTATTTTGAAGCAAAACTGAAAAAATCAGCTGGTTTCTGCTACACAGATGTGATAATTTATTGTTTTTCTTAGTGGAACATGATGATAATAGACTGAATATGTTCATTTCTTCTGCATTTCTGTCTTTTACATCCTGAAGCCTCTAAAAGTTATATATATTTCTATAAATTAGTCTTTCTATAGCTGTGAGGTTAATCAATAATGGATTAGTTGATCAATAGATTGACCAGAAACAATTAAAATATTAGTATTAGTCATTATTTTTAGGCAAAAATGAAAATGAGCTGCATTCCGGTACACAAATGTAATAATTTTTATTGTTTTTTCTTCATCTCTCTTTATTTTCTAACATTTTATGGACACAACTATTATTGTAAATCTATGATCCCAGGTAGATTTGGTTTTATTTTCTCTACCAGGTGAAGCTCAATGAGATTATTGTGAACCAGTTTTATTTCTGCTGCATTCTGTTGATCCAAGCACCATTCAATGTGACTTCTGACCGTCTATAAAAGGCACCGGGCCTGCTCCACGGCGTGTGGCGGCGTCCGTTTGTTGGCCGCTCGCCGTGTTTTTCTCGCCCTGTAGCACGGCTCCCTCCGGTGGCGGCTCCCTGCAGGTGGAACGGGCTTCACAGTTTGTGTTCGGTCTCCAGGTCGAAACACGTATGAACGGCGGCTTTCGCACAGGAAGCAGCTGCACGCTCATCACGGCCGGCTGCACAGAAAAACCCACAGACACATGTCCACTGATGCAACCTCTGCAGGTTCCACAGCAGTGTGATGTGACCCGACAGATTTTCTAACTGATGTTTAAAGTATGTGCACCAGCTCCATGTTTAACTGTTTCCATGCCTCTAAACAGACACATATTCAGTGTTTCCTGCAGAATGGAATACTGAGAAAGCAGCCTAACTAAAAGTGGAGGAGGAGCAGAGGAGAGGGGAAAAAAGAAAAGCCTGCAGGAAACATGTAGTTGTGCATTCCACAGTTTGAGTGGGGGAGCATCTGGAAAGCTTTAAAGGAGAGAGGAGGGGACAAGGAGGAGGAGGAGGAGGCTATGGGAGCATCTGCTGAATATTTAGGCCACAAAGAAAAAAAATTGTGCAAAAATATGCAGATTTCAGCAGATCATTCGAAATACTCGCTCTAAGTTTGTGGACTCGGGAGAGTCGCCGGATGGAAAAAAAAAAGGAAGCAGGATTTCATTTCATAGAAAAGATGTTGTAAGACAGAGAAACACAGACAGAGACAGAGAGAAAGAAGAGAAAAAGAGAGAGAGAGAGAGAGAGAGAGGGGAAGTCTGACCGAAGCGTTCGGCCTCTTCCTGCCTGACGCTCAGCTCAGGAAGCTGCAGACACACACACACACACACACGCACACACACATATATATTTTCCTCTTCGGCCTTTCGGATTTTTCCTTATTCAGTCCTGCTCCGATCAACAGGAGGAAGAGAAGAGGGGCTGAGGAGGTGGAGAGGGGGCGGGGCTTCAAGCCGCGAGTGACAAGAGAAGCCGAAAGACCTGAAATCTGCTGGAGATATGATGGAAGCCAGCGTCGCGTCCCAGGACGCAGGGTGAGTGGAGGGACCCGGGGGTGTGTGTGTGTGTGCGTGTGTGTGTGTGTGTGTGTGTGTGTGTGTGTGTGTGTGTGTGTGTGTGTGTGTGTGTGAGTGTGTGTGTGTGTGGGGGGAGAGAGAGGGAAGGGGTCGAAAGTCACACCAAGCCAGAGCAGGAAAAACAGATGTGGTGACTCATTGACTAATATAGGTCAGTGAGGTTTTTTTTTTATCAGATGCTTGGTGTCGTCTCATCATTTATCCTCAGGAACTTTGCATAAAAATCCTCAGTTTGGGAGTTTTCTGCAGAACATTATCCGTTTATTTTTTGCTCACTTGTTGAACTCGGTTGAACTTACACTCAGTTTTGTTGTTTTTAGTTAAACGTGGGGGCGGACGCCGCTGAATCCCGATAAGTTCAGGTCGTTTGGGTTTTGTTGCTCCGTTTGTTTGAAGGTTTTACAACATTTTTTTTGGACAAGAAAACTAAATAAAGATTAATGCTGAGGCAGCTGTGAACGAGCTGCTGCTTGTGTTGGGCTGTGATTGTTCTGGAGGTCGCGTTGGGTCAGGGAAACCGCTGCTGACACGGAGCAGGATGAGGAAAGAAAGCACAAATTTTCCAATGAAAATAACATTAAACTAATCAGAAACCCGCTCTATACATTGTTAATGTAGTAATTCTAGCTGCAAATGTCTGGTTTTTAATGCAATATCTCCATAGCTGAATAGAGGCCCATTTCTCCAGTTCTACTGGTGCATTTTGTTGTTAATTGCATTAGAAGCTGATGATGATGAGAAAACACTTGTTCAGTTGTGTCAACACAGCTGAAAACACTTTAGCTGCTTAGACAGAGAATTCTTTGATTTAACAAAGTTTGATGGAGAAATTTACTATATCTAATAACATCAACTGTCCATGTCTTGACTTTATTTTCTGTTCATTTTGCAACTCGTTTGATGAACTTTTATTGAAAACACAAAATTTGTTAACGGTAGTGTAATTAACAGTAGAAATACTCTCATCTAAAAGTACTCAATTACAAATAAAGCAAAAAAAGAAATGTACTTACAGTAAAAATACTCATTACGCAGACTGTGTAGTATAATAGCAACAAATCAATGTTTGCATCAAGCAAATAGATGATACCGTGTGTTTTTAAGTGTTTTAAAACCTTTTTACGTTTAAGTTTTTAGGATTAAACCACATGAAGTTTTGTTTTATCACTGTGAGTCAATTTTAGATATTTTGAGTTGATCAATAGTAAAAGTACTGCATAATATTATATTATAGGTTTGTTTAATAGAGTTTTTTACATGGATTCTTCATTGACTCTTAGAAATAAGAAGTGAATCCATGGGTTTGATGAAGCTGTGAAACGCTGCATGTTTCCACCGACAGACGCGTTTTCCTTCCACTTTAAATTCCTGCTGATCCGACAACTTGTTCAACTCTTTCCTGACGTGTTGGACACTGACACGAGTCCGCTGCTGTTCTCACGCCGTTTCCTCACTTTGTAAGTTCTCGCCCGACAAATTCCACCATAACGTCTTATTTTAAAGGATCAGTGGACGAGTGGAGAGGATCCAGCACATTGAGAATAGTTTAATTTAATAGTGATTTAAACAAACCACATTCACATTCAGACTTTGACACAGTTTTAAACTCAATATGAGCTGTGCTGTGGAGGGTTATTCTGTTTTATTATAAAATAAGGCTTATTTATGGTAAATGAAGCCACTCAACCTCTTTCTGTTCATAACACAGGATAATATATCTCTACACCATCCAAACTCTACGATTAAGTAGAGAAACAGCCAGATCAGGCCTTTTTTATCAGGCTTCCTGCTCGAAGTGACAAAAACCCACAATGAAAATGGAAAATCTCTATAACCACAAAATAAATCTGGTATCAAAACAAATCCACA
The DNA here is from genome assembly GCA_036785175.1 of Eupleurogrammus muticus. Taxonomy (NCBI): domain Eukaryota; kingdom Metazoa; phylum Chordata; class Actinopteri; order Scombriformes; family Trichiuridae; genus Eupleurogrammus; species Eupleurogrammus muticus. Next base: position 25,116,938 of record JAYKQN010000012.1, on the reverse strand, counting down.
ACATGTGGGCGACTACAGAAGAGTCAGAAACTAAAGATGGAATATTGTAAAATCACTAATTTAATCTTTAATCTAAGTTAATAGAGCTTTTTTATGTACCAGACTGAATTTTTGTTTTATTACAGATAAACATACTTCATTCATTGTTGTAGCTGAGACTTTTCTCATGCAATTTATGCATTGGATGTAATATTTGATACAGGTGTCAGGATAATATTTCATATTTGAGATTAAATATATAAAAACACTGTGTAGATTCAATGGTAGCAGGTTGCAGGACAAACTATATATGAGCTGCTCAATAATAATCAGAACAAACTGCATAAATGGGGGGCTGGTAGCTAAATAACCTCCGACAGACGCATTGATCAACGCGCTGCCTCTGTGGAGGAAGTGACAGAGATAAGACAAACAAAGAGCGACTTGTCTTTTGGTTTCTAGGTTATTTGTAGTGCAGCCGACCACAGGAGGAGGGGTCTCTGCACACAGGCCGGATCAGCTGTTTGCTGCTGTGGGCCTTTCTACACAGAACTCTGTCATCTAGAACAGGGAGGAAAACACCTTATTGCCCTAATTGGAAAATGATTGTTCATCATTGTTAAATGTCTAAACCTGCACTAAAGTGCCCTTTATAGGTCAAACTGTATGCTAAAATACCAGTGTTAAATGTTCACTAAAACACACTTTTTAAACATATAAAGTCTATTAAAGTGCCCTTTTTAGGTCTCTAAATGTGCATTCAAGTGCCCTTTTTAAATTTCTAAACTCAGACTCAAGTGCTGTTTTTTAATGTCTAAATGTTCAGTGATGTGCATTTTTAAATGTCTATAAATGTACTAAAGTTCCCCTGTTAAACGTCTACATTTTCACTTAAGTGCCTTTTTAAACATCTAAATTTTCCTTTTAAGTGTCTAAACATGCACTAAAGTGCCCTTTTTAAAAGTTTAAACATGCACTAAAGTGCCCTGTTTACTAAATATGCACTAAAGTGCCCTTTTAAATGTCTAAACATGCACTAAAGTGCCTTTTTAAATGTCTAAACATGCACTAAAGTGCCCTTTTTAAATGTCTAAATATGCACTAAAGTGCCCTGTTTACTAAATGTGCACTAAAGTGCCCTTTTAAAAGTCTAAATATGCACTAAAGTGCCCTTTTTAAATGTCTAAATATGAATTAAAGTGCTCTTTAAACAGTTAAATGTTCACTAAAGTGCTCTTTTAAATATGTAAATTCCCTTTACGTGTCTAAATGTGAACTAAAGTGCCCTTTGCGGTGGTAAAAACACACACATACTCCATACTTCCACTTGGACCAAGAAATACTCTGAAACATCACTTCTACAAATACTTAGATGTTGGACCAGTTTGGATCATCTGGTGCTGACACGGTGTTAAAATACACCAGAAAACAGGAAAAGTTCTGGGACCCCCCACAGAGAATAATGTGTCTGTGTCCTCCTCAATATCCACCAGTAAAATCTACACAATTCTGATCATTGATCCTCACTACAGACTACTCTGAGTTAACTAAGTTTAGTTGTAGTAATGTACAAAATAAACATAAAATACACAGAAGATGCCTTTTTTATCTTTACCCCCTCCCTCCAAAATCTGTGCACACCACTGTTCAGTGGAATTCAATCTTAAGTGGATCAGACGATTGAAAATAAACATTTATTCAATGATTTAAAACAAGTAGTTTAATGCTATCATATAATAATACTACAATAAAGTAACCACCTGTATTTAATCCTGTCATCTTATGTCAGTCGTGGAGGGAAAACATTGATAAACGTATTTATTAGTAGTTTTCATTAATAAAATTCCTGCACAATACAAAGAAGGTGAAGCACAAGGACTTAACGTGACACTGTGATAACCTTTTATCTACAAAACAGAGAAATGACGCCACAGGAAAAAGGGAAATTCCAACAATATTCAGTCGCTCTGCTGATGCATTTCAATTCAAAACATTTAAACCATTTCTCCCCCTTTAAGAGGAAGATTCTCACAGAATTCACATTTCTGTGGATCAACAGATTCATGGCGTGAAACGTGTCGCTCGTACTCACGAACCCACAGAAAAACTACGACCAGCCAAACGGATCGGCCAAACAATTCACAGCGTTTCCTGCAGCTGTTCCAGTAAAAAAAAAAAAAACCCTGTTAAGCTCTGTGTACACGGCCTGTCTGAGCGATAAAGTCCAGCTGGGGGACATTTTTACTAAAGTGCTGCTTGGTGGAGACCAAAACAGAGCGTAAAGTAGAGCCAATATTGAATTTATAGGGCAGAATATTCTGCAAAAGACAATTTTAAGGAGAGTTAAAGAACATTTTACTGCAAGTTCTGACACAAATTTCTGCTTTGGAGTTTCCTGAAAATACCTGCCAATAAGACACAAAATCCTATAACTTTGCTCCTTCTGTTATAACTATAATAACAAAATTGCTGTGTAATTCTTCATTATTAAGGTCAAATATATAGGCATCTTAAAATCCAAGATTTTAGCAGAAAATTCTAATTTTAAATATTAAATTTTAACTTAAACCAGTGTCATTTTAGAACTGTTATGACCAGGAAAACCTTTATTTTGTGCCATTCGATCTTTTTCATGTTTTACTACAGATAAAAACACCCTATTTTGTGTTGTAGCTGAGACTTTTCTCATGCAATTTATGCATTTATAAACAAACTATATGCATGAATGAAATGTCCTCATAACTTATCTAAACATTTACCACTTAGGTACAATTTTATGTAAAAAAAAGCTGTTAAAGGAAATAACAACTGAACGTGCAATATGAGAAGTATTTTTAATGCAAATTGGCCGATGAGGTGGAAATTCACAACTATATTTACAAGTTTTATTTCTAAGATAAAACTTTGTGATCAACAGTATGTTTATCTACATGTAAAAGTTATAAATGTAGTGAATTGTTGTTGCCTCTTTGGTTTAATTCCTTCCTACGGTCCTAAAGTGTCAGAACTTGCAGTAAAAACCATATTTTTTGTTCTTTTACTTTCTCTACTAAACAAACTGTGAGAAATGACCTAATAAAGAGAATATGCAGGAGAAAGTATAAAGTACTGGAGAGATAAGATGAGATAAGAAGAACCTTTTTACTGAAATAAAACACAAATTTAGGAAGGAAGATGCTCTGGGAAACGGAACTGGTCCACATGTGTTAGGAGGCTGGGAACAACGTATTCCTGCTGAGGTCAGCAGGCCTGGGTCAGCTCAGGACTTTCCAGCCATGATGCAGGACAGGCGTTATATAAACAGCTCCGTTGGGTGGGGGGGGGACGACAATGAGAGTCTAGAAGATTAGAAGTGCCCTGAAAACGGAGAGATTCCATCTGATCGTTTAGATTCTGAAAATCAGCTTCCCAGAACTTCTTTCTGAGTAAAAAACAATGAATGCATCTCATTGTAAGGATGCAGCTTCTCCTTAGTTTGACTATAGTAGACATATTAAATTAATTATAATTAATTAACAATAAATGAATTTAAGTTACTGTCCCAGATAAAGTGAGTTTGACTCATATTAATCAGTAAATGTTAAATTTTGTTAAATTTTTGGTTTGTGTTTGACATATTTTTTGGAGCATTTTAAAAGTAAAAGTGAGGTTTTGCTACAGATAAAAATGTTTTTTTTAAAACGTAAACCAAGACCAAACTGACCCAAATCAGGGGAAAAAAACCCTTGGAATAAGCTAAATTATCTGAAATGCAAAGTTTAATACAATGAGAGCTATTTGTCCATAAAATTATAGAAATCACTTTGAGGATCATTACAGAACATTAAAAAAACAACATTTTTGACGTCATTGAGACTATTTCTCCTTGTTCCAATAATCATAATCACATGTTAAGTTAAGGGAGTTAAAAACTAGAATAAAATGTGAAATATGTGACATTTCATGAAAATGTTATAATGCAAGATTTCATACAATATGCAGATTAGATGTAAATGTAATACCTGCATTAACGTTGTGTCATCCTTAATATTTCTCTGATTTACAGACAGTTTCTTTTATCACTTTTAACATAAAGCCTTTTATATGTAAGATGTCAAAAGATAAGATATTATGCATGATTACAGATTATTGATAGTTTATAGATTCCTGATTTTTCTGCATTTGCCTTCAGGTTAATGGTTGAAACTTGTGTCCGACATGGAAACGTGCAGAACAGCCAACGTGCTGCGTCTTTACTTCCTAAACCATGACGATGGTTTCTCTCTGAATCAACTTGTTCTGTCAACATTCCGTGGAGCAGCTGATTCACTCCTCAGAATCTGCTGCGTTTGTCCTTCACCAGTTCCACATTTTTCCTGTCATCTCGCTCACAGATAAACAAGCGTCCTTAACATCGAGTCTGAAAACGAGCGACGCAGACAAAACACAGAAGTAAGAGATGATTATGTGATCACAGGATTACTGACAATACAAAGAAATGGATCAATGCAGGGCAAACAAGGTAATGGAGTGGAACACTCTGTGAAAACCTCAATATTCACCTTTAAATAAAAGTGAAATATAAAAAGGCTCTAAACTACTGAAGAAAAATTTCCTGCAATTCCTGCTATAAATGATGATAAATCTGGAATATCTCTACAAACACAAAGGTTATTGGACTTAAACCTGGAATCAGAATAAATCTACAACATGTGAGGAGGCTATAAAATATTAAATAAATCTAACATGTTCCATTATGAATAAAAATACTTTATTTAAAAAACGTTCAATAGTTAAAAAAAAACAATTATTATTCCATAAAATGCTATAAATCCACTGAGGATCATTAAGAACATGAAGACTATATTCTGTAAATCTAAATAAATCTCTAAATAGTGGTTAGTTGCAGCTGCTACTGATATTATAATAAACTATTTTATTATTGTATTGATGATGTGGGTATTGATGATATATATTGATGCTGTAACAGGAACAGATAAAATACTTTATTTAGTGTTTAGCTCAGGTTTAACATGAGATTTATGGATAAAACTCAAAGCTGCAGCTGATTCCAACAGGTTAAAAGTGGATTAATTGGAGTTTTTTCACTATTCAACCATTATTTCATTCTGTGATTTGTGAATTTGGGGCCGAACAAATAAAGTTGACTTGAGTTGACATGTGGAGACTGAGACTACGACACGTGTTATTTATAAGAAAAATACTGTGTTTAGTGTTGTAGTGTAGTGTTGTTTTCTCGTATCAGGGATTCCAGCAGGTCAGAGGTCGCGCCCGGTGAGAACAGTCAGTGTCTGTTGGTCGATAAATAAAAGCTGCTCTGTGGAAGCTTCTGCAGGCGTCTGGCCTGAACAATGGTTCACACTGATCATACATGTGTCATGTGTTCAGAACACGGAACAAGGCGTGAGGATGAGTCAGCTGCTGGTTTCTCCAGTTTTTTTTTTTTTTTTTCCCCATTAAAGGGTTTTTAGGGAGTTTTACCTTGTACGATGTGAGGGTTTTTCCATCGCGCCCCCCCCCTCATGGAAGAAGAAAACATCTACGACCATAAATAGAATCATTTGTCTATAAACTGTTATAAGTACCTCTGCATAACACTGTGTTCTTATTAACATATAAGAGAATAAAAAAGAAAGAAATATGGACCAACTTACAACAAAGAATAGCTTTATTAACTAACAGAAAAGATTTAAAGTGCATCTGAAATTCATAAAATAAAAATAAAACTACATAAATGGTCTTATCAGTGATTGTGGTGTAATGTCTTTAATGTCTCTGTCTCCAACATTTCAGACTCAGTAACACACCGGTCTTTCACAGTGAACCAAGCGCTACAGACGCTTCGTCATATTTCCTCGTCTTAGCTTTGGGAGACTTTCGTTTGTCTCTTTATCTCCGTCTCTCTCCGCCTGTCTTCTCATCCCTGTTAAATATGTTTTCATGGTGTCACTTGGTGTCTACACTTCATACTCATACTCTGTGCTGTATGCTCCCTGTGAACACTCTGCTGCCCCCTAATGGAGTGGAGGTGCAATTGCACTTTATTCTAGGACAGAAAAAAAAATCTAATAATACTATTACTATACTTTACTAAACCGTTGTCCCCCCCCCCCGCAGCCCTCTGACCGGACCTCTGGACGCCTCCTCCTCCTCCTCCTCGCCCCCTCCCTCCCCCGTGGCCCCCCCCTCCCTGCCCTCCTCCCAGCCCCCCGCCCGGCCACGTCGGCCCAAGCCTCCGCCCCCCTCCCTCAGAACCTCCCAGCTCCCCTCCCGGCCTCCCCTGCCGCCGTCCGCCCCTCCCTCGCTGCCTCCTCCGCTGCCCCCCGTCTCCAAACCCCTCTTCCCTCCCCCGCCGGGCCTCCCCCCTCCCCTCTCCCCGACCCCCGTGTCGCCCTCCCCCGAGCTGACCCCCGTTTTTACCCCCCCTCCTCTTCCTCCACCTTTGTCCCCGACTGTCTCGTCCTCCTCCTGCTCCTCGCCTCCTCCTGCTGCTCCTGCTCCTTCATCCTCTCCTCCTCCTCCTCCTCTGACCCCCATGGAGCGGGTGGTGGGCAGCGCCCCCGTCTGGCAGCTCCGAGGCCTCAGCCAGGACCAAACCACTGATCTGCTGGGAAAAGAGACGCCGGGGGTGAGACACATTATTTTAATGTAATAACATGTAGCCTCGTCAAGTTACAAAAGCGATTAGTTATAAATCATCTGAACGCTGATTGATTTAGTCTCTGAACGCTCACAGATTACATCCAGGAAAAAAATGTGGACATTTTCTCTTAAAAATGACCCAAATCGATTCATTGATTAGTTGTTTGATTCACTAAATGGTGCAACATGTCAATCACTGTTTCCCAAAGCTGAAAATTCTATTTAAAATGTAATTTGGACATTTTCTTCTTAAAAATTACTCAAATTGATGAATCAATTATCAAAATAGCTGATAACTAATTGACTAATCGCTGCAGCTCTAGTGCAGATTAGAGGAAGCCAAACATTCAACCTAAAATAACCAACAGTCCACAACCCAAAGATCATCAGTTTACTATTATAGAAGAATAAAGAAACCAGGAAATAATCAGAGAACAGAAGCTGAAACCAGAGAATTCTGACATTTTCTTCTTAGAGATGACCTAATTGATTAATCGGTTATTCAAATTATCAGCAATTAATATAATTGTTGGAAACTTATCAATTAAATGACTAATCAGTAGCTCTATTGTCTTATGCTTTGCTTAATTGATCAATTTATCAATTTATCAATTTATCAAATATTCAAATAATCAATTAAGCAAATAAGCAATTAAGCAATTGAGCAAGTAAGAGATTAAGCAATTAAACAATTATACAATTAAACAAGTAAACAATTAAACAATTTAACAATTTAACAATCAAACTATTGAAACAATTGAACAATTGAACAATTGGACAATGAAACAATTAAGCAATTAAGCAGTTAGTCAGTTATACATCCGTTCCTTTGTGATAATGAATAGGAAAGCAGTAAACCAAAGCGTCTCTTGGTACTGTGAGAGTTTCCTGAGCATCTCGTGGTGTTTCAGGTTTTCCTGGTTCACGGCTCAGAGGACGACGCCGTGACGCTGGCGGTGCGGTGGCCCGACGACCAGGGGACGCCGGCCGTCCACCAGCTGGCGGTCAAACGGCACGAGACATGTATGTGACGGGCTGAAACGAAAAAAGTGAAATGAAAAAATGAAAGAAACGGCTCACCACTGAAAACGAGTTTCCTCCCCTTGTCCCAGTTCTCCACTTAGACGGCTCCTGTCTGGTTTTCGACGACATCTTCAAAATGATCTGCTTCTACTCTGTCAGCAGGTAACACACACGAACACGTATAACACACACACACACACACACACACACATAACACACACTCACTCACTCAGACACACTTCTCTGACCTCACGTCTTTGCTCCTGATGCTTTTTAACCGTCCAATCCACCAATCAGGGACGTCCTGGCCGTCCCGCTGAGGTTACCCCCGGCCATCACCACGGCAACCAAGAGAGAGGAGCTGGAGGTCATCTCGGCGATGGGAGCAGGTAGAAGCATGTGGGATGGACAGAGAAAAGAGAAAAACTAGATTAAAATACACAGAACTCATGAAAACTACTTATATTCTCCCCAATATGATGCATATAATATGTTTATAATGTATAATGTGGGTCAGAGATAAATCATGTTTGTCAGGATGAAAAAAGCCAAGAACTGGTTAAAATATAGTTTGAGGAAGCTTTCATCGGGTCTCCCAAAATGCAGGTTTTTGTGTTCATGTTTGTTTCCAATCAGGTACTTTCACAGTTTTATGGTTCAGCAGTTTTATGACAAACCACAACTTTCTTGCAAAATAATCTTTGCAATTGACAAATGTCTTATTGTGTAAATCATGTCACAATTCAAACAGGATCATGAACTCATTCACAAAAAGGGGAAGTAGCTCCGTTCTCAGGGGGTTTATTAGTCTGTTTTTTATTTTAAAAAATTAGTCATCAGTTGCAGCTCTAATTCACACGTCCAATGGCTAAAATAAGAAGGAAAGACAACTAACAACTAAATGATGGGGTCACACTCGAGGGGTTTTAAAAGATGACAGTGGAATAAGATAATTCTACTCACATTGAACTAAGTGCACCATAAAACCACAACCTTCACCTGTTACGTGTCCCTGTACAGTGTAGATCCCCTGGGGTCACCAGAAGAGGAAGTAGCTCAATTCTCCCTTTACCTCCCACTAGAGTTAGTGAAGAAATGATTATCTGGTGGTTTAAACTAGGAAGTCATGACTAGTATTATTTTTACATCTAATTAATCAAATTCAGGCCACAAACAAGTTATTATGGAGCTTTACAGCTTTTACATAGTGAGAGAGTTAAATAAGATAAAGTTTGTAAAGTTAGAGTTAAATAAGATAAAATTTGTATAGTTGGAGAGTTAAATAAGATCATATGAATAAAAAAAAACACCATTTGCATTTCTTGCAGATTTCTGGACGTCAGATGTGAACCAGCAAGCGAAGGACCAGGACCCGGTTTCGGATCAGAACCAGAGCGGCCTGTTCCTGCACGTCAACCCGGTCCCCGTGGAGGAGAAGCTGAAACCCGCACCCTCCTCCAAGCCTGAGACCACCAAACCTGAGACCACCAAACCCGAAACCACCAAACCCGAGACCACCAAACCCGAGACCACCAAACCCGAGACCACCACGCCTGGGACCACAAAACCCGAAACCACCAAACCAGAGACCACCAAATCCGAACCCGCCCCCCCTCAGACCATCAGCCCCTCGCTGCAAAACGGAGAAACCCTGCAGCAGGTTGCCTCAGAGGTCAAAGGTCAGACCAAGACCATGTCCAACCCAGATATCAAATACAAGAGACCCCCGCCGCGGCGGCCCCCCAGCCTGGGGGCGGGGCCGGGGGCGGGCCTGCTGTTCTCGTCGCCTCCCATCAACAACTCGTTCTGCGACAGAAAAGAGGAAGGAAAGGGTGGAGCCGGCGTGGAGAGAGAAGAGAGGAAGTCAGCGCCTCCTCTGTCGCCCCCCCCCTCCCTCGAGGCCTCCTGCCCCCCCGCAGACCCGGGCCGGCCCCCCTCTGCCTCCCGCCCCCCTCTTGCGCCGCGCCTCCTCCAGGAAGAGCGCCGGCAAAGAGGGAGGGGAGGGGGCGGCGGAGGGGGGGGGGGAGGCAGGAAGTAGGCCAGCTCCACCGGGGCAGGGAGGGGGGGCGGAGGAGGAGGCCGGGGGGGACAGAGAGGAGGACAAGCAGAAGCCGGGCTGCAAGAAGCCGTCCCGCCCCGTCCCCCCTCCCAGGAGGAAACCGGGCCCGAACCAGGCCCCCAAGGCAGCGGCGGCGGCGGCCCCCCCTCCCTCGTCGTCACGGCGACCGGACGTGTCGCTGTACTCCCCGCAGGGGGGCGCCGCGCTGGCCACGGACCCGGACTCCTGCTCCACCAGCAGCACCGAGGAGGAGGGGGAGCTGAGCCAGGAGCAGGACCAGAACCACACGTAGGTCCAGGACCTGGACCAGGACCCTGACGCCAGGCGGGTCCTGGTGCTGGTTCAGAAACTGAAGCCTTAACAATATGAATGAAAATATCGTTTTTGGTACAATTAGACCAATAACGAGTAGAATTATCTTATTCCATTAAAGGATCATTTTACTCATTTTAATTTTTCTTTTTAGTTAAGAAAATGTTAGTCAGATTTTTTCTAAAATAAAAACTAAATTAACCCAAATCAGGAGAAGAAAAGCTTGAAATGAGCAAATTATCACATGAAGATTTGTTGTTTTTGGTACAATTAGTCATCAGTATTTAACTTACCTTAATATACATACGTTTGATTTCAGTCAATTAATTTTATTAAAACAAAATCAAATCAAGAAAAAAACTTGAAATAACCAAAATTATCTGCCAGTGGAGTGAGATAATATTACTCAATATTACATATGATATAGATATAGATGATTTCACTTGTTGAGATTTCAGTTTTTTCATCTCTTTCATTGTTTTCTACTATTGTGTAACACTTGTAGTTTAAAACATACAGCAAATAAGGTGGATGCAACATATAGTAGGGTTAGAGGCAATGCAGAGTTCACTGGTAAAACATTATTTTTATTTAACTTTACAACATTAGAAAAGAATATTTGACTTTACAGCTGCAATAATTAGTTGATTTATCAATTAGCTTCTATAATAGTAGATAGAGCAGATCAGAATAGGCGTTGATTGCTGTTCTAACAGACACACACGTAAAAATAGACGATAGAAACACTGAATTCACATATTTTTCTGCTCTTTTTGAATGTGATTTTCATGCAGATGTGTGAGGGCACAACATTCCAGACTCAAAGTGCTGCTTCACAGAAAAGTGTGAACCGACACAGGATGGAGTGTCTGCTGCTTGTTCCTGCTTTGTTTAATTAAAGCGGAGGTGGGGGTCACATAACGGCAGTAATTAAAAAAAAGACGATTAAACAAGGTTCTCCCAACTCAAGAGATGGTGCTAAAAATTTACCGTTTGGTGTCGTTAGTGTTTTTTTCTTTTTTATGGAGAATCTGAGTAGGTTTTAATGTAATGCTGCTGGTTAAGGTCAGATGGGGGACGCCGTAGGAAAGTTCCTCTATGATCGCTCGCTGATCAGATCCTGAAAAAGGAAGCAGAGGAACCGGTGGGATCAGGTTGTTCAGCTGATGGATGTTAACCAGTGACTCACCGTGTTCTAACCCACGTATCCTCACATTTAAATGAGCTCTGTGGGCACGACGGAGCAGAACAAATCCCTGTTGCCAAAGCAGAAAGTTATCACCAGACAATATAACATTCATATATTACAAAGGTGGAGCATAAAAGAGCAGACTTCTTAATAAAATAAAGTGTAATAGTATTTAACAGTATAAGTTTAACCATTTAAACCCTAGGATTATTTTCAGTTTTCCTGCTATAAATGATGATAAATCTGGAATATCTCTACAAACACAAAGGTTATTGGACTTAAACCTGGAATCAGAATAAATCTACAACATGTGAGGAGACGACAGAAGAGTCAGAATCTATTTATGCTGATGATATACAGAAAATAAAGATAGAATATTGGAAATAATATTGTCTTTTACTATTATTGTTAACTGTAATATAGACAAACTGACCAAAATCAGGAAAAGGCAACTTGAAATAAGATAAACGTTCTGAAATGCAAAGTTCAATGATTAATAAGATCAGAGTTCAAAGGTCAATTATTATCCCATAAAATGCTATAAATCACTGAGGATCATTCCAGAACATGAAGCATATATTCTGTAAAATGTTTAAAAAGGAGATTATAAAGGAGCCAATTAAATAATAAATAGTGGTTAGTTGCAGCTACTACTGATATTATATTAAACTATCTTATTATTGTATTGATGATGTGGATATTGATGATATATATTGATGCTGTAACAGGAACAGATAAAATACTTTATTTAGTGTTTAGCTCAGGTTTAACATGTGATTTATAATAAAACTCAAAGCTGAACCTGTATCAGGGGATTTAAATGATTAAATGTGTCTGTAGGTTCCAGAATTCAGGATTTAGAATTTTAAAAAGTTCTTTATAAGTAAAGTTCAATTAAAATATTTCACTACTTCCCTGCATGAACCTGATTGTCATATCTGAAAGTCTGAGGTTGCTTATCGGAGAGGAACAGAGCCCCAACCATCAAAAACCTTTTGAGCTGTGTGGAAACTTCTCCCTTTACGACACCATGACTGAGAATCCTAATCCATTGGTGCCACATGCATAAATGAAAGGAAAGCCAAGTCACAAGTTGTGTGAGCGCGTCTATGTTTGTAGCGCGTCTATGTTTGGCCGTCTCGTGTCCTGAGGCCTCAGTGTGATCTAACCGGACTCTCCTCTCCACCGCCTGCAGCCGCCCGGCGGACAGCAAGGTGTCGGTGAAGCGAACCCCCACCACGGTGATGCTGGACCGGGCCCGGTACCGCCTGTCCACCGTCCTGACGGGCCTCATCAGCCACGACCGCCGCCTCACGCAGCGGATCGTGGAGGTCGCCCGCGACCCGCTCAGCTACTTCGGGAACCTGGTGAGTGACGGACGTCCTGGGCTGAAACGCATCAGCGTGATGGATTCACTGGCAAAGATCATATTGCCTCTCCATTCATAATAATGTCTGACTAAGTTTAACTAATAATTCGATAATTATTACAACGTATAAACTAATTAGTCAGCAAGAATATGCTGATGACAGCTATTAGCAATTTTATTTATTTATTTATTTAAAGCATTTTAAAAGATTTTAATTGATTAATTAAATTTGCTATGGTGCAGTGAAAGAACGAGAAAGTATTGACAAATGTGTTTTAATGAACGGGGAAATTAAGGAAAAATGGAACCTTTCCTGTTTTAAACAACCTTCGTGGCCATTTATTTTTACAGTAAAGCATGTAGGTCACACCTAACCTCACATAGAGATATAGAGAAAATTTTGTAAAAATGTAACTATGTTTATTAAATTATTTCAGCTGTGCACCAGTAGGTTTCACGTGTTAAAATTCACTCACATTAAAGTTGCTTTATTAACGTTACTAACTTTACCAACTTCACTAACTTCACTAACTTTACTGACATACTAACTCCTGAGCATGTAAAATATTTGCTAGAAAACATGCAACTTAATGCTGTAGCCTAAAATGAATGACTTCTTAATACGCCAGCACATTAACTCCTGTGCAGAAGAAAACTTTATGCATGAGAAAGTTTCAAGGTTTGGTACACCTGAAATGTTGAATTTTTAACCTTTTCACTTGCCGTCTCTGGGTGTTCAGGTGAAGGAGCACCGGGCCTTCACCCTGGAGACCATGTCCAACCACGCCACCTCCACCGAGCTGCTGCAGGAGATCCGGCAGATGATGACGCAGCTGAAGAGTTACCTGCTGCAGAGCACCGAGCTGCAGGCCATGCTGGAGCCACAGCACCAGTACACGCAGGACAAACTGGGTAAACTGGGAACCCTGCAGACGTTGCATTGGCCCTTTTAACCAGATAAAATCCTGAACCCCTTAAATCAGGTCCAGGTGCTTTATTTCCAAAAGGCCAATTGTGTGGACTAATCATTGATCTTTGAACTATTATTGTATTAATCATTGAACTTTGCAGATAATTAATCTTATTTCAATTTTTATTTTCATCTGTGATTTTGGTCAGTTTGGTCTTGTTTTAAGTTTTTAAAGGAATATTTTTATCTGTATTAAAATGCACAGTATTAACCATCAGATTGAGCTCCATTCAAGCTGCATGAGTTGCAGGATTTAGAAAAGGCATTGTCACAAATATTGGAAGATATTGCATTTGCTGAACCTGGCTGCGGATAGAGAAGCGCTCAGTTGCATGTGTGTTTCCATGCAGAGAACATCGTGGAAGCAGCTCTATGTAAGAGCGTCCTGAAGCCGCTCAGGGAGCCCATTTACCAGAGTCTGGAGAAGCTTCACGCCAACAACAGCAGCCTGAAGCAACTGGCACAGAACCAGGTAGGTACTTTAGAAGTGATGTAGGAGCAGCGTTGTTTCACCTCAGAAACGTCCTGCAGATGTGAGCCTCTCTCTACATGACGGTGTGTGTGTGTGTGTGTGTGTGTGCGCGCCAGTCCGTCGTCCTGGGCAGCACCACCACGGCGTTGGGCATAACCACGGCCGTCCCTGAGGCCTCGGCCATGGAGAAGATCAGCATCAAGCTGAGTAACCTGCACCTGGAGTACTCCCCCCAGAAGAAGATCGAGCTGCTGCTGAAGGCCTGCAAGATCATCTACGACTCCATGTCTGTCAGCAGCCCAGGTCAGCAAGCCCGTCCTCCAGCTTCTGTTTCAGCTAAGATGAGTAATGATGTAAAGTGATGATGATGGTAAAATCTACTGAGACGCATTGAACAACTTCATACTGATTGACTTCAAGTCGACTTTGTCAAAATTTAGAGAATAAAGAGCCTGACTGAGGCTTTTCTGCCATGAATATCATGGAGAAGTTTCCTTTAAATGTTTTTAACACTTTTATCAGATGTAACTGGTATAAATAAAAATAAAAAATATATAAATACATGCATAAAATTCTGCTGCTTCAAAACTCAGTCTGACGTTAATATAGAATTAATCTGAAGCTCAAACAGAGGAAAAAACACACATTTAAAGAGATAACATCACACAGATAATTGTATAATTGTATAATGTGTGTGTGTGTGTGTGTGTGTGTGTGTGTGTGTGTTCAGGGCGGTCCCACGGTGCCGATGACTTCCTGCCTGTAATGATGTACGTCCTGGCTAGATCCAATCTGGCCGATTTGCAGCTGGACGTGGAGTATATGATGGAGCTGATGGACCCGGCGTTAACACTAGGAGAAGGTACAGACACACACACACACGCATACACACACACACATACTCACACACACACACACACACACACACACACACACACACAGACAGACAGAAAGAAAGCAAGTTTTAACCTGAGTAAATGCATTTTTTCTGTTTATATGTATTTGTTTGGTGCGTGTGTGTGTGTGTGTGTGTGTGTGTGTGTGTGTGCGTGTGTGTGTGTGTGTGTGTGTGTGCGTGCGTGTGTGTGTGTTGCAGGTTCCTACTACCTGACCACCACCTACGGGGCCCTGGAGCACATTAAGACGTTCGACCAGCAGAGGACAGCAACGCGGCAGCTCAGCAGAGAAGTTCAGGACTCCATCCATCGGTGGGAGAGACGACGCACGCTGAACCAGGAGAGAATGTCCCAGGGATCTGTCAGGGTACACACACACACACACACACACACACACACACACACACACTCACACACACTAGTAACAACCTAACTCTACATATATCAATACAATAATAAAATAGTTTAAAATAATATCAAGGGCGACACGGTGGTGCGGTGGGTAGCACTGTTGCCTCACAGCAAGAAGGTCGCAGGTTCAAGACCGCCTTGGGCCTGGGTCTGGGACCTTTCTGTGTGGAGTTTGCATGTTCTCCCCGTGTCTGCGTGGGTTTTCACCGGGTACTCCGGTTTCCTCCCACAATACAAAAAACATGCTCAGGTTAATTGGTAAACTCTAAATTGCCCATAGGTGTGAGTGTGAGAGTGAATGGTGTGTGAATGGTGTGTGTGCCCCACGATTGGCTGGCGACCATCTGGGGTGTATCCCCCTGCCTCTCGCCTTAACGCGCTGGGATAGGCTCCAGCAGACCCCTGCGACCCCGAAAGGGAATAAGCGGGATAGACAATGGATGGATGGATGGAAAATAATATCAGTAGTAGCTGCAACTAACCACTATTTAGAGATTTATTTAGATTGGAGCTGTTTGTGGGATTATTTAATTGGCTCCTTTATAATCTCCTTTTTAAACATTTACAGAAAATATTCTTCGTGTTCGTAATGATCCTCAGTGATTTACAGCATTTTATGGAATAATAATTGATATTTCAACTTTTTACATATTATTCATTGAACTTTAAATTACAGATAATTGATCTTATTTCAAGTTTCTATTTCCTGATTTTGGTCAGTTTGTATATATCACAGTGTACAATTATATAATAGTTTACAACATATATTTTTTAAGGGTATACATAAAGTATTATTATGTGTAGTAAAACACAATTTTAGATTTTTCCCATTATTCTAACTCTATTTTCTGTGTATCATCAGCATAAACAGATTCTGTCTCTTCTGTATCTCCTCACATGTTGTAGATTTATTCTGATTCCAGGTTTAAGTCCAATAACCTTTGTGGTTGTAGAGATATTCCAGATTTATCATCATTTATAGCAGGAAAACTGATAAATAGGCCTGGAGTTTGATGGTATAAAAGCACATTATGCTGATAATTCTGTGTTTTTTAGGATTTCCTGACAGTGTGTTGTCCTGAGATTGGAACAAACCCTAAAACTCTGGGCGTCCTCCCGACCACGACCATCCAACAGCTGACTGAGCAGTGTGCTGCACGATTTGAACAAGGTCAAGATTCTGTCAAGTTGTTTTCAGCTTTTCTCACTTCAACTTGCCATTTTCTGCACAATATAAAATGTCCCATATTAGAGAAAATTATATTTATGCTGCTGTTTCATTTCAACAAGGTATTGGTTTTTATATAAATTCTGTTGAATCATTCCAATCACAGAGATGCTCACATCCCATATTCAGAACCAGCCAATCACAGGAGAGGCTCATTAATATTAATGAGACTAAACTGTTTGAGAAGCGAGGGAGGAGATGTTAAACTACATTGAGATGGTTTTTGGTTCTTAAAGCCACAGATATACATGACATCACAACCTTACATAAAATACCAGGATAAAATAACAGTTTAACAGTTTTGGTGGCTTTATGGTCATTATGGTGGCTGCATCAAGAATCAAGCAGAAGCTCTAAACATGATTCTAGAATCTCTAGAATGATAAAGGCTTTAGGATATAATGTTTTATAGGAATTTAGTCTAAATTTCACAAGTCACTCCAGGTAATGTCAGTTTAGAGTTTTTGGGGGTAGTTGATTCTAAAATGCAGCATCATGAATGTCAGACCATATGCTGATGATCTCCTGTCATATTTGTACTTCAAACCTGATGAGATGGAGACATTTTCTGTATAGAACAACTGTTTAAATGCAATCAGGAACTGGATGGAAAATAATATCCTTCAGTTCCAGGCAAAAAAGACCTGGGAAAGTGATGAAAAACGGACCTGACATTAGTTTAATTTTACTCCAGGTAATGTCAGTTTAGAGTTTTCACTATGGAATGAAAGGACAGTTTAATTCATTACATAGGTGACATCACAACATTCTATGTATGTCTACAGTCATCCACTGTTAAGATGATTCAGAAAGAGAATATTCTCTGCATTTGATAAAGTTTTTTTGTGTTTTCCCAAAAACTTTGTGATACACATCTTATAATCACTCCTGTCCCGTGTTCCCTCAGACTCCTACGTTCTCAGTCTCTTCATGGATGACGTCCACCAGCCGCTGGCCCCCTCCGAGCTGGCCCTAAGCGTGAAGAGCAGCTGCCCCCCGGGGTCCTACTGCTTTGTGTTCCACCCCCTGGACCGACCCGCCGGCCCGCCGGCCCGCAGCTGCCCCACCGACCCGCCCCCGGCCCCGCCCACAGGAGCCTGCCTCCAGCCCGTCTCATTGGCTGCCGATGAGGAGGGGGAGGGGGAAAGGGAGGAGGAGGAGGAGGAGGGGGAGGAGCCAGAGGCGGAGGACAGCCTGATCAGCCTGTGACGCGGCAGCCGCTGCGTCGCTATGGTAACCGCATCACTGTGGTGATGGCGTAACCGCGGAGACTGCATCAGAAGAGCTCTGAATGTGTTTTTGCTCTCAGGTCTCTCTCTCGGAATTATTGCTATAATTAAGACTTAATTAAAAACCTAATTAAGACACAACTGATCTGACCAGCAGCCTTTCTGTCCACATCAGTCGGGTTGATATCAAACTATAGTGGACTATAGTACGACTCTACTTTTGTATTAATTTTATACAAGCTTAAGTCTCAGAATGTTCTGGTGTTGTGTGAGTTACCAAATAAAACCAGATATGAGACTTTTTTTTTATTTCAACACGGGGTCTGGAACCCCCAGGGATGAAGGAGAAAGTGTTTTTTATAGAATGTAAAATGATCATATTTATATTGTATGTATGATCATATTTATATTGTTTGTACTCTATATAATCAGTCTCTGATACTCAACACGTCAAATGTCAGGAACTGATCACACATCCAGGACATGACTGTAATATCTGTAATTCCACAACGTTTAGATCAATATTACGTTGAGTAAAATGGCTGCTAAAACACTTATTTTAAAGGGGAAAAGCCATTGTGACTATTCTATATTAAAGCACAAGTATCAGCAGCAGCTATATGGACCAAAGCTTTTCACCTTCACTCCAAAATCCCCAAGAACCATCAAAAAGTTTATTTCCACATGTTTGTCTTCTTTATAATGGATCTGATCTTTATTGTAAATAAAGTGGCTTTTACACTTAACTAAAGCAGTTTGTGGTGTGGCTTATAACTTATTTATTAAGCGTTACCTAAGAGATACCAAAAATAAAATGAAATAAAAACAGAGGAACAAAAAAGAAAGTGGGAAACAGGTGAAACGATAAAAGCAAACAGGGACAAAAGCTGAAAACTGTTTGTTCTTTTCTGACGTCGGCACAGAGAAGAAGCTTTTTCATCATCAGAAAAAACTGTGTGCAGAGCAGAGTCCTCATTATTCTCTTCTCAACATGTCGATACAGATTCTATTTACTGCACAAGTGTTTAGTTAAAACAGAATCATGAATGAAAACTAGACAAATGTGTGTCTCTTGAGAGGAATCACAGATTTTGTTTCAGCTGCTGCTGTCGAATGGTCACAGAGATTCTTGGACCTATAAATGGGTGAAAACAATAGTAATTGTTAATATAAATGCAGCAGTTTGTGCAATTTGAAAACAAAATCAAGGAGCTATAGATAATCAATAATCACTATTAATGCATATGTTGATCTACAAACATGTTTTTATCTGTCCTAAATGTACTTTAAGGGGATATTTTTTATATAGTCACTCCTACTCACTTAACATGTGAGCGGACAAACAGGCTTTTCTTTATCATTATTAGAGCAATGAGAAACAGCCTCATTATAATTAACATCAAACCTCAGTTCTACTTTTTAAAAGTTATAGAGAAAACTAATATGAGCTAAAGTCCAACCCACACTGCTGCGACATGAATGTAGAATCTTATATCAATGACGTCTTAAAACAAAATCGATGTTGAGGTTTCACCGCTTCATCCCGAAAAGTGCTTTTATATTTCCCTCAATGTGCAGCGTTGTCAGCTTGAACATGAGAGACTTGACGAACCAGAACCGTGGACCCAGAGCCCTGTTCATCTATGTTTTGCTTGGCCGGTTCTTTCTCCTGTTCTCTGCTTTACTATCGACTGCAGGTCACACAGCAATGAACCCAATTAACGGTGCGTGGTGATGTCGGGAGTCAATAACCTTCAACGTAAGTATCACACGTCTCCAGAAAAAAACAGCAAACACCATAACTCACACCTGTTTCTCCAGAAAATAACAGTGGTTTAAATGTCATTTCTGATTAAGGCATAAACCGATGGTCCCGACGGGCACGGCAGCGGTGTGATTTCACCCGAGCTTTGAGCGGAGATGCTTGTTATCGCTGGTAGGATCCATTGTTAAGGCCAGCCGCTTCCTGTCCGCACGTCGTTATTTCCAAAGAATCCATAACGAGGTCCCTAAATGGCAACTGGCTGTCCCTGCACTAACAAACCGGACAATCGCCACCGTTTCACCTTTTCTCTTGTTTGCTGTGAGCACACGCATGTAGGAAATGTTCCATAATCCAGGGGTCACATATCAAACACACAGTCAGGGGATTGTTTTTTATCATGTGTTGTAAAGCTATTGTTAGGAGATGTCAGGTTTCTGGATACTGAAATACTAACAAGGTGACATACACTCATGGTGGCTACTTCTAATACAAGAATAAACTCTGAAAAAGTTAAAGTTGTCATCAGGGGGAAAAAATAAAATGAGAATATTTATAAAAAAAAAAGGGAATTAAGCAGCAGCTTCTTCAGTCAGATGTAAGAATTTTTTTGACCAATAATATTTCATCCAAGAGAACAGAAGAATTATTGAATTGATAAAGATGGCATGATGAAAATGAGATGACCCGACGAAGCCCGACAAATCAATCGGGATTGCCGTTTTTACGATTCATGTGAGGGCACCTGAATGCACCGCAGCCCGTTGGAGTCACCTGATTGGCTGCATGATGGCGGAAATTGTTCCGGAGGCGGGAAAAACAAAACGTGCGAATGGTTTAACGTTAGCTCGTTTATTTTAGCTTATGGTATATTCGTTTTGTTTACTTTATTCAAGTGTCTTTATCGTGTTTTAACATTATACAACTAACTAACGTGAAAGATGAATTTTACAAACGTGAAAAGGAATTCGGCTTCGGGGAAATTGCGGACGGTGAACGAGGAAAATCCCAACAGCGGTTGTGTTCAGGATGGTGTATTCACCAAAAGACAATGGACGTCAGGCATTAATGGTAAGATACTGAATTTGGACAGTATTCCTTTTTTTTATTCAAATTGATTATCAAAAATAGTTGCTAATTATTGTAATAGCTGGAAATTAATCATTTAATCTTTCTAATGTTAATTGCAGCTGTCTTATTTACACTTGCCTTGGTAAATCATATCTTAATATCCTTGGTATTTACATTTTTTTTGTAAAATTATTTATTTTTTGGCTTGATGATCTTCTTTGTATGGTGTGTATCTGCCTATATAAGTCAAGCTTGGTCGGTCAATAATTTTGGTTTTGACAGTCAGTCGTTGGGTAAAAAAATGTTTTGGATCAAAGTTTATCAGTTATTCCACTTTCATCCAATGACTATTTATCCAATAGTTTATTGATACCAAAAAAATAACTTCACAGTGCTACAGAAAGTCACAAAATAAGACTAATAATCAATTATATTGGACAATTATACTAGACAACAAGTGATAAAGGTGATGTTCTCTGTATATTATGATGCCCTACACTGATTTAAATGTGTGTTAGTGTGAAGACTAATTACTACATTTATTGAAATTTACCTGCAATTTCAGTTATTTTTACAGCAGGTAAACATCTGGTTCAATTATTTTTCCAAGTTTTTTTCCCTACTTTGTATAGAAAGAGTCTCAGTAAGAAACGCTCTTGTTTGGTTTCTCTGTCACAATGGATGGATGAATGAATGAACACACACACACACACACACACACACACACAGGGACGCGCAGATATATTTATAGTATATAGTCACTATAATGATTTTCAGTAATAAGATGTTGCCTCTCCGACGGCACCATGACTCAGCGTCTTTGAAACAGGAAACTAACAAGCTAACAGCACTTCCACCGGGGCCGTTCGCTGCTCCTCAACTCGAAGGAGTGGGTTTGATCTGGAGAAGGTTGTGGTGTGTGTGTGTGTGTGTGTGTGTGTGTGTGTGTGTGTGTGTGTGTGTGTGTGTGTGTGTGTGTGTGTGTGTGTGTGTGGGTGGGTGTGATGAGATAAGGGGGAATGGGGGGGTTTAAAACACTCCAATCCAGGGTATAAAAGTATCTAAGACAACAGACTCATCGTTTTCAACCACAGTAGACCTGCACGCAGCAGGAGAAGCCTCCAGTCCGAACACAAAAACACGAGTGGAAATCCAACTTTTTATCCAAACTTGTTCCTTTTTTCTTCTTTAATTTTATTCACGAGGGGGGGTCGAGATAACGAAGCGACAAACAAACAAACGTTTCTGACGGCAGAAATTGACGTGGTAATTTTCTACCTCTGGTGGTGGTTTTCATTTGCGGAATTCTCCTGGTTGTGTGGCGGCTGACCTTTGACCTCCGAAGTCTGACCCTGAGACGCTGAAAAGCAGGTAAATGAAATCAACAGACTAATAACGTTATGAAATCTCTTAAAGATAAACTCTGCATTAACACTCTATTGTACAATGTTTTCATAGTGAAACAATTACTTAGTTTTTCTAAAAAGCTGTGATATAAAATCTGTTTTTACAGTTAAGTGTGAGAAGGAGGCTTTTATTTTGAAGGGCATTCAATTGATAAAGTCTCATTGACTTGCATAGCATGAACTTGTCCTGAAACTATTTTTAATAAATCTATTATTTAGGTCAGTTTAATTAATAAAAAAATGTATCATTCCTAAATAATATTTCATGCAATAGAGGGTTATGGTAATTTTATCTCAAGCAGTTGAACAGTTAATAGACTAAATAAAGAAAATGTTTTAAAAGTTTTATTGTGATTTTTTTAAGTTACTGTAGGTATATAGTTATGATTATTAGAATTCATTATTATAGCAGGAAGGTGATAACTAATGAAGTTCATATTAAGAGTTGTCATGTTATATGAATTCTAATAAAGGGTATTTTTTCTGATAGATATTTTCTATATATATTTAAAACCGATTGAATTTTCTTTGTATAATTTATAAATCTTGACAACACATAAGTATTCTAAGTCTGTTCTAGTGTAAAACATTCTTTACATTAACATAAGTGCTGTTGTGATGTTTGTGTGTTTCAATCAACTCTATGTAAAGTCCAAAGAATGATCATTTTTATTTTTTTATAATTTAACGTAGGATGTCTGAGCTTCCTGTTTCCCCCCGTACATCCTTCCTGTTGCTTTGCATTCTGGGTATGACCATGGTGACGTCTGGCTTCCCTCAATCTCGACTACATCTCAGGTAGATTTTATTTCTACTTCTACGTATTTCTACATAACAGTAAAATGCAGAATCTGTAGACATGTATGAATTGTACGTTATATTTTCTGTATTTTAATGTCTGAATCATTAAGTTCGATCTCTGCTTCCAGTCGTCCTGATGAGTCGGAGGAGCGAGACGCCGCCGAATGGGGCGTGGTCTTTCCCTCCATCTCGCTACGTGATTGGAGCCTCCAAATGATGTCGCCGCCCAGGCTCGGGGCAGCGGCCAATAGCAAGACAGAATTGATGAGGGAGGCGTGGCTATTTTCTCCAGAGAGAGCTGAGGCCAGGTAGGTTACATATGGGGAAATGCTCTAGTATGAAGTACTTTTAACTACTTTTTAAAGTCTACAGTAAAAAGCATTTATCAGATATATAAAAATGTTTTTTTTCTTTCAAATCATGTTTCGTGCAGTTTTTTTTTTTTTTTACACAAAATGAATGAAAATATGAATGAATGATAGACTATATATATATATATATATATATATATATATATATATATGGGCGACACGGTGGAGCAGTGGGTAGCACTGTTGCCTCACAGCAAGAAGGTCGCAGGTTCAAGACCGCCTTGGGGCCTGGGTCTGGGACCTTTCTGTGTGGAGTTTGCATGTTTTCACCGGGTACTCCGGCTTCCTCCCACAATACAAAACATGCTCAGGTTAATTGGCAAATCTAAATTGCCCATAGGTGTGAGTGTGTGTGTGAATGGTGTGTGAATGGTGTGTGTGCCCCACGATTGGCTGGCGACCATCTGGGGTGTATCCCCCTGCCTCTCGCCATAAAATGCGCTGGGATAGGCTCCAGCAGACCCCTGCGACCCCGAAAGGGAATAAGCGGGATAGAAAATGGATGGATGGATATATATATATATATATTTTATCCAAATAGAATATAAAACTAGCTGATGGTATCAGTTTAACTTTTTGAAACATTTTAAGAGAGTTAAACTATTTTTGTTTTGACATCCCTTATAATATTTGACAACGATATGTCTATATTTTTTACTTTACCCAACTGCTAAGCAACGGCTCTCTTACAGTAGTGGCTCCCAAACTTTGTTGACACCTTACACAAACATTATCCAAGATCTCTAAACCCTGTCTGTAATTTGCGTTTAATATAATTATTGACAATTTCTCTTTAATTTTACTTTCCAATCAGGACTTTTAATGGATTTTGAGGGTTTTAGTATTTATGTTTTTAGGATCGGAGTATTCATCCACCACTGCTGTGGACTGGTTGTGGTAATTTAAATAAATTGACATTTTGCAATTTATGACGACACAACATACGGAGCATCAATAAGGAAGTAAAGGCTGCACTTGATGTGAATTTAAGGTGTGATAAAGTTTCTCTGATCAGCTGCTGTAGAGGTGTCAGTGGCAAATTATGTTTAGCAAGATGAGAAAGTTAAAAAAAAAAAAAAAAAAAAAGCTAAGATAAAGTGGGTTTAGAGGATTAAACTGTGGTACCAAGTTTTTAGAGTTGCACCACAGTTTTGTCATTGCTCCATATGCTAGATTCAGTTCAGATGGGGCAATAATAATTTAATGTGAGCTGTATATTGCTAAAGTGATTCTTATTGTGGGTTTCTGTGCTTGCAGCATGGAGAGGGCGTGGCCTGCGGCGTGGTCCTCGCAGGACGCCGGCATGATGAAGAGGAACATGGTGATGGCGGATGACGCCGCCTTCAGGGAGAAGAGCAAGCTGCTGACATCCATGGAGAGACAGAAGTGGCTCAACTCCTACATGCAGAAACTGCTGGTGGTTAAGTCTTTATGATGGTTAAGAAAATCCAACCCGCTCCCTGCAACCTGCAACCTACACTGACCAAAAAAAAAAGAAAAGAAAAAAGCATTTTCAAGGAATAAAACAGTCAACTCACGAGACATGAAGATACTGTGAACACCCTCTGTATTCATAGAGCTTCTAGCCTGTCAACTTTAAGATATATTTCTAGCTCTAATATATGTACCGTTGCAATTTCACAAACTGATTCCTGCTGTAATTTTGTATTTTCAAAAGATTAAATGAATAATTCAGAAATATGTTTGTGTGTTGAACGTGTGTCTGATGGTAATTTAATGTAATGTTAATAATCAATTGATTTTGATGAATAGATAAAGATGTAAATGATGTTTTCAACAACTGAATCCTGTGCTTGAATTAACACAAAGCTCATTCACAGTATTGTTTTGTACTTGCAAAATAATTGAAATACATCAGTTTGAACTTTGGATCCACTGAAACAGGCGAGCTGCTTCCATTCTTTTATTGTACAGAATGGTACAAATATTCTCATCTCGCTCTCACACTTAAAGAAAATGTTCTGTATGAGGAGAGCTTGCATTGTCTTTTCTGGATGTCCAAACCCATACAAAGTTGACCTGTTTTTATTTTATTGATTCATTTACTAATCGTTGCTACGGCGGTATCAGAACCAGATGTTCCAGCCTGCCAGTCATGTCCTGCAGCTGGATCCTGCTGGCCAGTCTCTGGTGGTCCCTCCAGTCCAGCAGCCCGTCCTCCACGTCCTGAAGCAGCTTCGCAGCCCGAGACGCCAGCAGCTCGCGTGGATCCTCCGTCCCGACCCGGGGACCTGCAGACCCCTCGGCGGGTCCCAGCAGCCTGGCTCGGTAGGCCTGGGAGAGGGGGGGCGGGGAGGGGGGGTCCGTCTGACCTGTGTCCCCAGCCTGTCCTCTTCCTCCTCTTCTCTGTCCTGACTGGAACAACGTTACATGAAAGAAATGTTTGGACATTGTGAAGATGCAAATGGAACCGGAGATTAACTCCTTCCTGACAAAAATCCTGCTCAGCAAAACTGGAAAAATATATGCTAATTTACTTAAATTCTTTTCGTACTAACATTTTCTAAAGTAGGATTACAGTTCTGTAGTTAAATGTCTCACGGCTGCTTTTCATCTGCATATTTTACCACAGAAAATTTGAATTTACTTTCACAATATTTATTTATTTCAGCACCAGAGCCATGGTGATACATCTGCACCTGGCATTTAAAGTGGACCCGGCGGTTATTTAAAACATAGCTATTATTTGGTGATTCAAGCTATTTCAATCACATTTTGACCACATATGAAATAACTGTGAAATGATGTGTTGCCAACCTGTGACGTGGGAAGTCGCAGCAACATGTGCTCCAAGTCCTCTAAACCCCGGTTTCCGTGGCGACAAACTGCTCTTCTCTTATTGGCTGTATGTGGAGGCCTCTTAAAAACAGGATCTTTCTGATGGCAATCCACCACGCTATCCTACACACACACACACACACACACACACACACACACACACACACACACAGGTGACCTAAGAGTCGAGAGCTGCTCGATTTATCTGAATCGTGAATGAGAAGTGTTTGTAATAATAGTTGTTTTAATCACCATCCAGGTCCAGAAGACTTTCTCCACCTGTTTCCAGTTCAGATATGCTTCAAGCAGATCACAGAGCTCCTGCATACGAGCACAATCCTAAAAACACACACACACACAGTGTAAATCACAGGGTGAGTAGTGGCACTTTATTTTCTATAATTAAAGAAGAAAATCTAACAATGATGCACAACTGCAACTAATAAACAAAATGATTTGGCCAGAAATAGACTACAATTTTGACCACTCACTAGTGAACACATTCAACACACACACACACACACACACACATACAAACTGACCTCTATTAACACTGCAGAGCCTTGACCCGAGTAGGGTGTGGAGGAGGAGAGACTGGCAGATAAAATCTGACAAAAATAAGGATTTCATGGTTAGAATTGAGTATCATCATTCAGTCATTTTGAACAGTTGTTTTCCTGCATAGCAACAAAAAAATCATTGTTAATTTGCATATTTAAAGAGAACTCAACCACTTTATTATAAGACTGATGGGACAGAAAAAAAACAGATCAGTTTTCCTCTCCCCTGCAGTGGAAGACAGACTTTGATAAGTAGGATTTGTGGAGTTTCAGCCAATAAAAACGGGGGATTTGCTCACAGCGTGAAGCAGCCCCGCTCGCTCTTCCTGCATGGACAGCAGGCTCCGCCCCTGGTGTCTCAGACAGCCAATGAGCCACTGAAGTCTCCTGAGGGTCGAGGAGTCTAACTGGACCTCCTGGGAAATGGGACGGCTCACCTAAAACGAGACAAGAGGCCTTACATAATGCAAATTGGAGATATCATTAACTTTTGTTTAAAGGCTTTGACTGGGAGCTAAAACACATCCACTAAACTAGAGTCGACACGCATGATGTTCGATGTTCTATAACTTGGATTGGGCCTATAGCCAAAACTGAATTACAGATTTCTCTATATAGTTTTCAACAACGTTAATTCTGGATAGTCAAATGCAGCTTGGTGTCAGTGACTCTTACAGGTGGAGGAGTGAGTAGAGTCTTGTCCAGTCTCTGTACTCGCTGAGTCAGCAGCTTCTCCAGCGCTCCGGTAGCGAGCAGCCAGCCCAACGCCAGGAGGAGATCCCTGCTGGAGACTCCTCCTGCTCCTCCTCCTCCTCCTCCTTCGCTCCTGTACATCCAGCCAGCGTGGTACCCGGTCTGCCACAGGCCTGCAGCCACCAGCTTCCTGTGCTCAGAGGCTGCAAACACACATTCAATCTCCGTCTACAGCTGTTTTTACCTCAGCAGATGTGCAGTGTTGGTGAGTTAAAACATTTAGTTTTTATAAAAAACACAGTGAAGTATCTTTCAAGTCAAGAAGGTGCAATTAAATACGTTTAAAAATAAAGTGTCACATGATTGTAAAACATGGATACTTGTGTGAAGAAAGAAAATCATTTACTTTGATTTGAATAGGGTCCCAAAGATCTGATAGGCTGAATTATATTCAATATATAATATATGGATTTATCTGAGTGTTCATCTTGTGCATTATGTATAATGTGTATTTTGTCCTAATTTCAAGTTCACACTATTATACAACATCTTAATGATAATATTTTAACTTATTGTATCAGTGGAATCATGCATTCTTCATCTTAAAGGTAAAGCAGTAAATAAAAAGGGGAAGTAGAAGCCCATAAGGAATAAAACCATGTTACGGACCCTCTTTTATCTGCTTGCTGCCTTCAGGGGAAACATCTGTATTTGTCTGACAGATGTTGGCGAGCAGCTGCCAGAACTCATCCTCCTGCAAAACAACACAATGCGTGTTTATTTTACCTTTATTTTTAGAAACACAACGTTAATGTTGACTTCACTTACCCTTTTTCTTCTTGTTCTCATTAACTGTGTATAAATAGCTTTGCTAAAACAAGAATATGGGACATTAAAAAAAAAAAAAATCATATGATATATTATATTATAGATGGATTCTATATTTAAAATTATTGTTTTTTTTTTCACCATTTGACTTTTTGTGTCAAAAAATGAGAGAAAAAAAACATTCTGTAGGATTTTTGTAAAAATGGACTTTTAAAAAAACAACCAGAACCCACAATGTATTTTTAAAGACCTAAATAATGCTTTTAAACTGTATTTGGAATTAAAAAATGAAATAAAAAAAGCTATGAATTTCTCATCTTGCCACTGACCCATATAACAAGTTAGCAGGAAAAATTACATCGCTTTTTGCTTAAGAATTCAGATTTAATAATATATAAATTGGGTAAAAATAATGAGAAAATTAATCACACACACAGTATCTGATAAATGTATTAAACTGAATATATAAAACAATCCCAGATGTAGCAGCGAATCCTCCCGACATTAACCATTTTGGCCCCAAAAATCCGCTCGAACCCGTGTTGGAACTCACCGCCCCGACTTCCCCGAACTTGGCCCGCCTGAAGGCCTCCGGAGCCGGGACGGACCGGAGCCCGGTGGCCGCCAGCAGCCGACACAGAGCTCCGATCACCCGCTTCACCTCCACGCTCACAGCCGCTTTGCTGCGCTGCATTTACGGGTTAAGTTTTGTTTTTAATCGATGTCTCCGGAAAGCCGTTGGAGCCGTTGGAGCCGCGGGAAGTTCGCGGGGAAAGCGAAAAACAACTTCCGGGTTTCCGGGCAGAAGCAGTGATTGACGTCCGTGTTGACCAATTAGGAAAAAAAAGCTAAAAACGTATGTAGACAGGTTTTACGTGAAGTTATAAAGTAAAACAAATATTCTTTAATCATGATTTTGAATTATTTCCATCACCAAATTAAATATATAACTAGTATAAGACACAATTTTCCCCATAATAAGTATTTATTTCAATTATCAAAATCATTTAAAAACCATAAACATGTCACAATTGTATGTACAAACATTCCTAAAATAATTTAAAATCACTTTGACATTGGTACACCTTGGTATCACATGTGTGAGAACAGGAACATTGTGGAACCACTGGTTCCTAAATAAAACTATAAAGCATAAAACAGGAGAATACAGTAGATCAGTGTCTGTCCTTCACAATAATAAACATTTAAGCTTGTGAGAGCTGAACATAATAAAGTTTAGCCATATACTTAATGACCATATCGTCATTACCAAACAGAATTGGATGGTGGACGGTTTTAATCCCTTCATGTTCTATTACAATAGATGGTAAAAACAAACTTTAAATGTCACCTTCCTACCTGAGACGTCAGAGCTTGGTGAAAGAACGTCAATCCATCTATTTCTTGTATTCTAATAACTAGGAACTAGAGATTGTTTTCCACACACAACTGCATAAAGCAGTTTACAAACAATTCACAAATGTCTTCAGGGTTCCAAAGAAGTTGTGAACTAAGTCACTGCTTTTATATAAACGTGAAGCTCTGTGGTGATGCTCTGCTGTGCTGAACTTCTATATAACACATACACTGAAAAGTATCGTACCACCAGTTTACAATTAAAGAAAAAAACAACGTTATGCTGTAAATAGCATGAGTAAATGTGCTGATTGTGTCGTCGTGCTTATATCGTACTTTGTTGGCTTATTTCACTGGCTTTTTTTTTCCAACTCTGGAATGTACACACTTTGTGTATTTTTTTGTGCTCGTGAACACGGGATTGTGTTACTATAGAAAACCATTTTATACACAGAAAAAGTTCTTTTTAAAAAAAAAAAAAAAAAAAAAAAAAGAGGACAGTGGAGCTTCTCAGCTTTCTCCTTCTCCTTCATCCTCTTCCTGTTTGATGATAGGGATTCCTGGAAACAGAGAAAACAGATCAGGAAGTACATCTACAAAGCAAAAATTAAATGCACATTACCATAAATTACCAAATAACAGCTGGGCTGTTTATTTGTTTTAATTATTTAACAGATCAGACGTTTATTTAGGACAATTTCCTCAGAAACAGCTAAATGTCTCACTGCTGCTCATCCAGAGTTTTTCTGAATATTTTACCACAGAAATATTGAATTTGATGTCGTACTTCAGTGCACCAGAACAATGGTAATTGACAATTAATCAATATTTTTATTAGAGGGTGTTCTTTACCATCATTGGAACATCACTGTGACACAAAAAAAGGCGAAAATTCTTTTTTCTTTAATAAATATATAATAATAATAAATATATCTGTATATTGTTTTTAATTTAATTTTTTAACTTTTCTTTTTTTTTTAATTTTTAAAAAAAAAATTGTAACTTTTCTAACTGCTGCTGTAGCACTGTGAATTTCCCCACTGTGGGACAATAAAGGAGCTATCTAATCTAATCTAATTTAATCTAATCTAAATTAGACCTAGCCTTTATTTGGAACTGGCAGTTACATTTATCATCAAAATATACACCTGCCACTGGTGTTTAAAGGGAAAATCTGCCATTATTTGGTCATTTACAGCGTGTGCATCAGAGGAACAAACGTACAACAAGCTGCAATCGTTCTTACCATCGAGCTTCCTCACATTAGGGAGTCTCTTCGAGGCTTCGTCCATCCACGTTCCCTCAGCCGAATGCTTCTCCTCCAGAGGGTTTCCCACAAACACCAGGTCGGCGAGGCACGGCAGGTCGGCCAGCCGCACAAACTCCCCTGCACAACGCACAAAGGATTTTTATCACCGATTCATGTTCGAACGTACGACGGACTCGGTTTCAAGTAGCGGCTCCATTTAAATCTAATGACGGGTTGAGGAGAAGCAGGATGCAAACTGACCCCATTCTTTCACCAGGTTGTTGGACATGTAGAGGACCTTCAGGTTCTTCATGCACTGGACTCCCTTCAGCTTCTCTATTAGGTTATAGGAGATCCACAATTCTTCTAATGTGTCTCCTACTGCCTCCTGCAAGACACACACACAAATATGCAATCGAAATATGTGTTCAGCATGTTTTAATATTTCTAAAACTCCTTTTATTCTATCATTAGCATGCAAGAAGATTATATATGTATAATATATATATTTTATAAATATACAATCATAAATATATTTATTGCAATTCATGTTCTAGAAGGAATATTTCACTGTGATTTTGCTTTTTATGATTACATATGCCAGATAAAGTTGATTGATTGATTATTTTGTCTATGATGCAAATTCCTGGTGAATATACTTGGCGTAAATCTCTTAAAAATTTAGAAGTGAAAGACGTGTAACTCACCAGCCCAGTGAGCGCCTTGATATTATTTCTCCCTAGTGACAATATCCTCAGGTTTTCTGGAAGAAGACAAAATACAAAAAAAGATGAAAATCCCTAGTGTGTGTGTGTGTGTGTGTGTGTGTGTGTGTGTGTGTGTGTGTGTGTGTGTGTGTGTGTGTGTGTGTCCATGTTGAACAGTACTCACTCAAGCCATTAAGGTTAGTGATTTTCTCAATGCAGTTTGTAGACAGAGACAGTTTCCTGTGAATGACACAACATAATCACATGTTATTATAATAATCTGGTTTGAAAAAGAGAGAGAATCACTAAATGCATCATCTGTCTGTCATCATCAATTAGCTGCTAAACTGAGAATGAAGAAGACTATTGGATCCTGATCCAATGATGCACAATACAACAGAGCTGTTTACCTATAATTAGATTTGACAGTCAAGAGAAGTTGAATGTTCATTTTGTTTCTGCAGAATTTACTTGGAAAACGACTCGTTCACTCACTCGCATTTGGTGAGTGTGGAGAGAGAAGCGTCCATCTTCTCTATAGACGGAACCTGACCGTACAGTTTGATGGCTGTGGCCTCGCTCGCCTTCTCCCCCGTCTTTTCCTCCTGCACACACACACACACACACACACACACACACACAGTATATTATCTTACACTGAACTAGAGCTGAAACTTGATCAAAGGTCCTATATTGCGAAAAGTAAGATTTTGATCATAAGAAGGTCTATGTGCGACTGTCCAATGTGAACTAATCGATTAATTGAGGCATCATTTGGGTACTTGGTATATCTTAACTATAGAATACACATTTTTAATTATAATCAGGGCTTTAAAAAGTTAACCTAAGTTAATAAACATCCCAGATCTGTCCAGAATCACTACATTTACAAGTGAGTAGGACTCATATTACTTAGGAAATATTACATTTTACAGGTCAATTAGACCTAAGTTAGTTCGATCTGTGTTCAGAATATTTTTTGAGCATTTTTAAAGCAGATATGATTTTATTAAAACTATTTCTCATTGTTCCAATAATCATAAACAGACACCTGACTGAAGCAGATTTGTCCACACACATTAGGGGGTTAGAAAATGAACCCTTTAAGGTACTTTTTAGAACTGATAAGAATGTGCAAATTATTGTAGTTTTAAAGTATCTCGATCTGAAGGCTGATAGTCTATCATTTTTAGATTTTGCTGTCAAATTGCACTAGGTTTGCTGAATTTAAATGTAAAATTCCCTAGTTTTTCTAACCCTAAGTTCCTTGTCTTCAGCTGATAAATGACACCAGTGTAATTGACTCATTATTGCAGCTCTACGCTGAACTTTACGGCCTCTGTGCTTGTTTCCAGCATCCGTCACTCACCCATCTGGCCAGTGCTTCTTTTACAGTAGTCGCTTTGGCCTGGAGACACAACAGAACATTCATTTAGACAGAGGAGCTGAATTCATGACAAAACACTATAGTAAACACATGTTTATTATGCGTTATATGTTGTCTATGATGAGTATATTTATACTTTAGGTCATTTGCAGGTATTTTGTAGCAGAACAGCTTCACAGACAATGTGATATATGTTTATCTTTCACCTAACATAACAAAGTTTTAGCAGAAACTCTCAGACAGTTGAGAACAGCAGATTTTGTCCAGATATTCAGTAACTAAGCTAACTGTAGCTAAATCATGTTAGCCCGTGTTAGCTTCACAAATGTGCACGAACGTCGACCAAAGATTAACGACACGAAGTCGCTTCGTGTTCTCACAGCCGCTTAAAGCACGTGAAGGTGTCAATTAGCCGAGAAAAGGAATAAAACTAAAAAAATCAACGAGAAGGAGCCGACAACACAAACACTCACCATGTTGATGTCTGCTCCGGTTGCTATGGCACTGACAGCCCGAAGCTGCGCATGCGCAGTGGCACTGGCTGGTTTATTTAAAACCAAGGTCCAAAACTGTATTTTTGATTAAATAGAAGATATCAGGATATATATATACTACTATACTATATATTACTGTCAGGGCTGAAGAGAAACGAAGTAAACATACTCAAAATACTCAAGTACTGTGCTTAAGTACAATATGATGTACTTTAGTTAAATATTTCTATGTGATGCTACTTTACATTTCTATTCTTATTCTTCTTATTATTATTAATATTATATTATCTATATTCTATTAAACCTAATAGAATTTAAAAAGTACTATATTTGTTTAAATAAAAAAAGATATAATTATATATTACTGTTAGTGTGGAGATTAGCAAAGTACATTTACTCAAGTACTGTACTTAAGTATAATTTTGAGACACTTGTACTTCATTTGAATATTTCTATCTGATGCTACTTTATATTTCAACTACCTCAATCTTACATCTTTAAATTCCTTTTAAGATAACAATTTATATATTTCTAAATAAAGTATTACTTTTACATTTTATTTCCTTTATTCTATCAAATTTTCTCATTTTCTATTAAATTTGCTGTGTACTTCATGTGAAAAATGTCAACTATTATGATGAAGTACTATTACTACTAATCTACCTAAAGTTTATTATTTACTCCAAGTTGGTAAACTAAAACAATTGTATTTAGTGATTTTAGAAGTCGTAGCATATAATATACTATAATAATAATATAAACCAGTCTGCATAATGACTACTTTTACTTTGGATACTTTAAATACATTTTGCTGATAATACTTCTGTACTTTTACCTTTAATTGAGACACAAGCACAGCAGCAGATAAGCCCCCTGGTCTTTTTAATCACTGCAACACTGCCCCCCAGTGGTAGAAGCAGAGTATTACACCAGCCTGACTGAATCAACTGTGGAGATTTAATTCAACTTTTATTCCAATTAACTCCTGATGCACTTGAATGATAAAAGTGAGGGGTCAGCTGGAGTAATTACCTGTAATTACCTTCTACTACAGGAAATATAACTATGGCAAAAAAATAGGATCTAAAAATGTTTAGGAATCTCCTAGAATCGCTGTGATATCTAGAAGATATCTGATCTAGGAGCATGAGGCCTGTTTTCACTGAGATAATCTTAATTTTCTTCATATAATTATCAGTATAATATATATGTAAAATATGTATTCCAGCAACCATTTTACAGTAAAATAAATAGTTACCATCTATCTTAACAAAAATAGATGGCAATTAACAAATCTACATTTTAATTGTAATTCTGAACAGTTTATAATCAATCGGCATGATGTCCTCCATTAAAGTAATAAATGTGACCTACAAGACGAAGCCTCATTTTCACAAAGGGAGCATCCTATCACCTTATTACATCGCTCTCCTCTGTGTTTTGAGTGTGATTATCCCGCACGTCGCCGTAAAGTCCACCAGGCTCATGAATCACGCTGAACTACGGGACTCGTTGCCCTTCAAAGGCCCGTAAAGAGCGGGGAAGGAACAGTCCGGACTCCCGGCGACTCACGTGGTCGTTTTACATTACCTATACATTATAAATGATATGAGCCGGCCGAGGGAAAGGAGAGGGCGAATGGACGGATGATTTCTGACCTGCAGACCGGTAGAAGTTAAATTCAGAACCACAATAGGATGACACGTCCGAAAAAGACCTGCTGCTTACATTGATTTTTCTTTTTTTTCTTTTTTTTTAACCAATGATACTAATTAAAATTCCATTCAGGCCAAACAGAGTCAGGGTGTTGCTATAAGTGAATAGAATGGAACCTTAATTAGCATCATCATTTTCTGTTTCCCTGTTCCCATGTTCCTGTACAGTATGTGACATGCCGTGTTTAGTGTTTAAAAATAGAAGCTCGTATATTTAGGAATATTTAACACGGTGGAAGAACTGATCTCATTGCAGCCGCCCGACCGGTCCGAGCAGGCGGTGTCGGTGTCACCAAACCAACACACAGCTCACAATGCATCCTCTGCAACCCTATCGCCGCTGCTGTCAAACACACTTTGTTGTGACGTACGTGTCTAAACAAACCCGAGAGGTCAGATATTATCTCGACTAGATGACACTTCAGGTGTGCACTCGGCCTGCCTGTCAGCTTGAGACTGGTTCCATTCGGTAGATTTTGTGAAAATTAGGAGGGTTTTAATGGTGTCAGCTGCAGCTGCTGAATGAAACTCGTTTCCATTTCCCCACTCGGACGGAGGTTTAATTAAAAGAGCAGGAAGTGGATTTTTTTTTTAGATGTGGAGCTCTTTGAACGGGGACGTGACGTGAAAACTGAAACCTTGGGTTTGGGTTGGCCGTGCACATCAGTCATTTCCTGCTCTGAAAAGCTCGTCCCATATATCCGCCGCTGCAGATCGGATGCCCTCAGTGGTGAATATTTCACAGGAGGATTCATGGGGATGAGGCCCCAAAGGTGCATGTATTTCCTTTCTTCCTAAGAGATAAATGAGAGGATCAATCACATACATTTCATGTTTACAGAGCTGGGTGAAAGCCATGGTGAGCCTTGGCTTAGGATAAAAGATCGGGGGAAAACAGGCCTGGTTATTTCTTGGGGAACTCTTTCTTGACAAATAACTCTTGTAAAGTCGCCAGGTTTTGGAGACAAAATTCAGAATGAATAGGTTGGCGTAACTCTATCTTAATCATTTGATTGGGTCATAGAAACCTCAGATTGAATGAGTCAGACTAGACATATTCAACTAAATACCAGATGATATTACATGATATTAATGATTGTGCATAGCCCAAAACAGGACTAACATACACCAAAATAATATATTTTGTTTGTAGATTCCTTAACACTGTTGTGGATCCTTAGCAATTTTGTGCTCAAGACATAATGGACAGGCATCAATAATGGTACACAATATCACAAAAAGACTTTATCAAATGCAGATAATATTATATTTATTAATCATTTCAATCAAAAAGGCCTTGACAGTGGATTCAATGTTGTAATGTCACTTACCAGTTTCCAGTTTTGACTTTTAGAAACCTGAGATGTGGTGAATTTACAATAAAGTGATGACACATGTTTAATGGATAAAAATCCTGGAACTTCCTTTATTTCTTTATATTTAGCTGCAGATTCAATGAATTTATTGATATGCACACATTATTATTAAAGTATAATTTGTGAAATTACATTACAGCCTAAAGCCTTTATCACTCACCCGTAAAAATTGATTCTAGAATCATGTTTAGAGCTTCTTCTTGATTCTTGAAGCAGATTCTTTAAAATGCTTGATAGCTTATCATCAGTCTGATCCTTTAAATGTAAGACTAAGGTGATTTTACCAGACATGACAGCATCACCAAGGACATTATGTTAATAGGAAGACGATATGAGAGACTTAAACGTGTTTTTTCCTGTGTGTTTTTGCCATGTCTGCTTTGATCCTCTTGGGTCTAACGTTACAGATCAAGTGACTGACTGAGTCGTCTCCAGTACAAAAGGCAGCCGGTATAAAGGAAAGTTGACGGCCCAGCGGCTCCATGCGAGTCAAAGATGGATCCGTCCGCCTGACCGAAGATGCAACAGGACACCGGAGGCGTGAAAAGGTCTCAAGCGGATTTAAACAGGAGCAAAAGCTCCGCCGGACGGGGACTGAACGCTGGTGGACGGAAAAGTCAAAGCTGGGAGGTCAGAGCCCAGCGGACCAGGTCCAAAGCTGTCACGGGTCTGACCAACAAGGCTCAAACCCACGGCGTCTCTGGTAAAGTGGAGCGTGACCTACACAAGCAGGACTCAGCCGAACCAACAGGACGGAACGCACATTCACCGGCTGGTAACGTGGTGAAAGGTGCTCACGTTTCACGCGATTTTCACACACAATGTCGGGATCTGCAGATTTAAGGAGCATGATTGAATCTGTGCTGCTCTTGCAGGGAGGGCGGAGACGTGCAGCGGACGGGTTGATGCACGGCCAGACGCCGGCGACGGCTCGCCGCCTGAAACGGAGTCATGGTGTCGTGAGGACGGAGGCCTTCTGGAAGCGGGCGAGGACGAGTACTACACGGACCAGAGGATCACAGAATGGGTCCACAAGGTCAACTCCAGCCTCTTCTCCACGGGAAATGACGACATGAAAAGCTCAAAAGCTGCAGAGGAGCACGACGTGGCCATAAAGATCATCTACGCTGGAGACTGAACTCGTCTAGTAGAAGAGTCGCTGTTTGCTGCACTAGAGTAGACACATTACTTGTAATTAAGGCCTTTAAGGTTACATTTTAAAACATGAGGAGAAACATTCAAGATGTTTCACTCATAGTTTGGAAATGATTTGTTCAAGTTGCAAAAGGTGTTCCACAAGTATCAGAACTAGGACCCATTTACTTTACTCTTTATATAAATAATATGGATTCTGCTGTTGTTTGTATTTATTCATCTTTATGCAGATGATACTATATTCTATATTTCTGTAGCTGCTGTACAGGCTGATGTGGATTCTCTCTAGATTCTATTGGTGCATACAATACCCCTATCATCATTTGTTTGATTTTAAAGTACAGCCTCACAGCAGACACATTTATAATTGTAATTAGGGCTTTGAAACATGAGAAGAAAACATCCAGATGTGTCCTGGTTGTATATCACTGCATTTACAATGAGTTTGACTCATATTACTCAGGAAATGTTAAATTTAACAGATCAATATGACTGAAGCTGGTTTGGTTTGTGTTCATTATGTTTTTTGAGCATTTTAAAATCAGATTTTTGACATTATTGAGACTATTTCACATTGTTCCAATGATCATAAACAGACACTTGGCTGAAGCAGATTTGTTCACTCACATGTTGAGTTAAAAAGTAGAAAAATATCCTTTAAGGGACATTTAGAACAGAGAAAGATGAGATTAATTAGTGATTGGAGAGAATCTCAATTTGAAGATATTATCAATAATATTTATTGATATGATCAATAATAGTGATTATTGATAGTCTATAGCTGATATTATCACTAATAGTGGTTATTGATAGTCTATAGCTGATATTATCATCAATAGTGATTATTGATAGTCTATAGCTGATATTATCAATAATAGTGATTATTGATAGTCTATAGCTGATATTATCAATAATAGTGGTTATTGATAGTCTATAGCTGATATTATCATCAATAGTGATTATTGATAGTCTATAGCTGATATTATCAATAATAGTGATTATTGATAGTCTATAGCTGATATTATAATCAATAGTGGTTATTGATAGTCTATAGCTGATATTATCAATAATAGTGATTATTGATAGTCTATAGCTGATATTATAATCAATAGTGATTATTGATAGTCTATAGCTGATATTATCATCAATAGTGATTATTGATAGTCTATAGCTGATATTATCAATAATAGTGATTATTGATAGTCTATAGCTGATATTATCAATAATAGTGATTATTGATAGTCTATAGCTGATATTATCATTAATAGTGATTATTGATAGTCTATAGCTGATATTATCAATAATAGTGATTATTGATAGTCTATAGCTGATATAATCAATAATAGTGATTATTGATAGTCTATAGCTGATATTATCATCAATAGTGATTATTGATATTCTATAGCTGATATTATCAATAATAGTGATTATTGATAGTCTATAGCTGATATTATCATCAATAGTGATTATTGATATCCTATACCTGATATTATCACTAATAGTGATTATTGATAGTCTATAGCTGATATTATCATCAATAGTGATTATTGATAGTCTATACCTGATATTATCAATAATAGTGATTATTGATAGTCTATAGCTGATATTATCAATAATAGTGATTATTGATAGTCTATAGCTGATATAGTAGTCCCAATACAAGAAAAAAGCTTTTTTTCTAAATAAGATATCTCTTTGTGTGTGTGTGTGTGTGTGTGTGTGTGTGTGTGTGTGTTTCTTGTTCCACCAAAGCTTTGCAGGGACTGAGGCCAACACTAGTCTTGTCTTTTCCTGCGCTGTGTTAACTCTGTAGAGGACGCTCCTGCCCCCTCATGGACAGGCATCAAGTATATGACACAGAACACCTACAGCGCTCCTTTATTTTTACGATGGAGGCCTAAAAACCACCCAACAGTCAAGTGTTTTGTACAACGCCGCGGGATCCTTTTGTTTTGACTTATATCAAAATGACCCTTTGATAGTAAAACCTAAGACCAGTTGTAAATCCTGATCTTTAACTTTTATTTGATCAGTTTCACAAAATCACTATAATTTAATGAACTGTACAAGACAGCAGCCGGAGCTACACCTGACCTGTTTTTTTTTTCAGGGCCCACAACTAAATTTTTAAATATCCCTTCCAAACACATCTCAGGAAATACAAAACATCTCAGGAAATACAAAAATGTGTTTCTAATCTAGATCGTCGCCCCCAAAAATGTTTAATTTGCTTTTTAAAGCCCTTATTGACATCTGCTCCTTTTCCCTCATTGAAAAATAGATTATTTTTTATAGTATTGAGTTTTATTATAGGGGCTTTTTAAGGCTGTTTCAGTTGAAAGGCAGTTAAGTGTTATTTATACTGCCCCTACCCAGAACTATATATAAATCAGAGAACAGAAAACATTCATGCAGTAACAGCAGTGACGAATTTATTTAGTGCAAAAGTCAGCAGATTTGTACACTTTTGTCACACTTCTGTCATGTGACAAACACCCAAGTTCCTCCTCTTGAAGCACGTGACACCATTTTTGTTATAAAATACTGCATATTTTCAGAGCTCAATAAATGGATTTTTGGACTAAAGGTTCAAAAATGAAAGAAAAAACATAATAAAGAAAACAAAGTGAAAACTGACCATCGAGATAGATGCAACACAGGTCACCATATTGTGATTGTAGATCAAGTGTATTATTTGTTCTTAATAGCGATTATTGATAGTCTATAGCTGATATTATCAATAATAGTGATTATTGATAGTCTATAGCTGATATTATCATTAATAGTGATTATTGATAGTCTACAGCTGATATTATTGTCAATAACGATTATTGATAGTCTATAGCTGATATTATCATCAATAGTGATTATTGATAGTCTATAGCTGAAATTATCATCAATAGTGATTATTGATAGTCTATAGCTGATATTATCATCAATAGTGATTATTGATAGTCTATAGCTGATATTATCAATAATAGTGATTATTGATAGTCTATAGCTGATATCATCAATAATAGTGATTATTGATAGTCTATAGCTGATATTATCATCAATAGTGATTATTGATAGTCTATAGCTGATATTATCATCAATAGTGATTATTGATAGTCTATAGCTGATATTATCAATAATAGTGATTATTGATAGTCTATAGCTGATATTATCATTAATAGTGATTATTGATAGTCTACAGCTGATATTATTGTCAATAACGATTATTGATAGTCTATAGCTGATATTATCATCAATAGTGATTATTGATAGTCTATAGCTGAAATTATCATCAATAGTGATTATTGATAGTCTATAGCTGATATTATCGTCAATAGTGATTATTGATAGTCTATAGCTGATATTATCGTCAATAGTGATTATTGATAGTCTATAGCTGATATTATCGTCAATAGTGATTATTGATAGTCTATAGCTGATATTATCATCAATAGTGATTATTTATAGTCTATAGCTGATATTATCATCAATAGTGATTATTGATAGTCTATAGCTGATATTATCGTCAATAGTGATTATTGATAGTCTATAGCTGATATTATCGTCAATAGTGATTATTGATAGTCTATAGCTGATATTATCATCAATAGTGATTATTTATAGTCTATAGCTGATATTATCATCAATAGTGATTATTGATAGTCTATAGCTGATATTATCATCAATAGTGATTATTGATAGTCTATAGCCGATATCATCATCAATAGTGAGATTTGTCCACCCACATGTTAGTTAGTGTTAAAAATGTGAAAATATCCCTTTAACATTTAGAACTGAAAAAAATGTGATTTATTTGCATATGGTCTGTATCTCAACATGAATGCTGATACTTTTCTTTATAAATATCATGATGATAGATTCATTGTTTTATCTCGATTACTGAATAACCGCAATATCATAGGGCCAGGTATCGTGATTATGTCATGATATGTGTATATATATATATATATATATATATATATTATTAAAGTTGGAGGACATTTACACAGGACAAAAGTGTGTGTCACACACACAGAAAGAGAGAGAGAGAGAGAGAGAGAGAGAGAGAGAGAGAGAGAGAGAGAGAGAGTCGTCCTCCAGAGGTGCAGCACCGCACACGCACGCACGCACGCCCAGGCACGCGCGCACACACCGTTTCTATGTATGTGCCGTCACAGTGCAGACAGAGGTTGTAAACATGGCGGCGGACGGGATGGTGCTCACCAACCACGACCATCAGACCCGAGTGGGCATCCTGACAGGTGAGCGGGTCGCCCGGCGGGAGCGAGCCGCTTCCTCACGCCGCGGTTTCGCCGCCTCGCTTCGCCGTCGGTTGCTCGCGCGCGTCGGTGTCACGATACCGCTGCAGCGCTAGCTTGAGCGTTAGCCAGCATGCTAACCGGTCGTTTTTTTTTCTCTTTCCCAACGCCGGTTAAATAGCGGACACATGCGGGAATGAGCGTCGGAACCTGTAACCGCATATTCACGCGCGAGGGGCCGTCTGTCATATTCGGTGTTGTACTAGTGTAGTCAAATATTTTTAATCGGCGTCAAGCGGGACAGAAGCGACCGAACACGCCGGCGAATATTTTCAAAATCAGAGCGCGCGACCGACCGTTACAACGGACTTTGAACGCAAACGGTCGCTTATATTTTGAAAGGAGAAACACCTTACTTCCGTTACAGCCCTGGCTGCGTGTCGCCAGCTTGACAGAAATAAGGTTATTTATATAAATATATAAATATATATATTTCCAAGCAGTGCAGCGTTAGGAGCCTACATCAGCTGCATTATTCATTTCTCTTTGCAGAGCCGATGTGTTGCTATTGATGGAGCTTTCCCATGACATTTATTATGTTGTCGTTATTTTGATTCCATTTGTGTGTGTGTGTGTGTGCATGTGTGCGCGCGCGTGCGCGCGCGCGTGTTTCCCCCATGCAACGCAGAAATATAAATGCATTAATCGTAAATCGTGCTGTTTGGTTAGAAGGCGCAGCGCAGTCCTGCAGGTTGTTTCAGCAGCTTCACTAATGAGCTCAGCTGATGTTCTCTGCTCTGTTAGGATGTGTGTGTGTGTGTGTGTGTGTGTGTGTGTGTGTGTGTGTGTGTGTGTGTGTGTATATATATATATTTATATATATATAAATGTATGTGTGTGTGTATGTATGTATGTATATGTATGTGTGAGTCGTGCACAGGAGCACTATATTTATACAGTCGTGTGACAGTAACCACCAATAACCAGTAGCCTGCTCTCATCGAGGCGGGAATAGACGTGAGAATAATGCTAAAAAAATATTTTTTTAAGAAAAAAAAAGGATGGAGCCAGCAGCTGGCATCTCTGCTAACAGCAGCTAACCCTGCTGTCCTTCCCAGCTGACAACCACTACCTCCTGTCACATGGTAACACACATCCTGCATGTGTGTGTGTGTGTGTGTGTGTGTGTGTGTGTGTGTGTGTGTGTGTGTGTGCGTTGTTTCACATATCTGAACCAGGGGGAAGGCATTTTGACAGCAGGCATTTTGACAGCAGAGATGGGTCAAGTTTAGGGTCAAATAAAGGATCCAAATGTGATTTTGGCCCTAGTAGTAAAAAAACAAAAAAAAGCTAAATATAATGATTTGTACTTGTATAGTGAGTGGCACCATCTTGGGAGTTAGGGTTAGAAAAATGAACTGAAAATTGCTAATTTAAATGCAGCAATCCTGGTGTGATTTGAGAGCAAAATCAAGAAGCTGTGGGCTATTAATAATCACCGTTAATGCATAAAATTACCCTTTAGATTGAGCTACTTTTTAAGTATTCATACCTTTTTTTTAATTCTCTTTGTCCTAAATGTGCCTTAAAGGGATATTTTTCAAATTTTTAACACTCTTAACATGCGAGTGGACAAATATGCTCCAGACAAGTATATATTTATGAATATTTAAACAAGGAATTAAAAGGTTAAAAATATGTTGAACACACACCTTGACCTGTTAAATTTAACATTTCCTGTGTTATATAAGTCCTACTCACTTGTAAATGCAGTGATACACGACCAGGACTCTAGACACATCTGGGATGTTTATTTTAACTTAAAAGCCTAAATTATAATTGATAATGTGTCTACTATAGTCCAGGTATTAGGAATGCCATGCAGATGCCTCTGCTTATAACTCGTACATAAATGCGAATAACTATTAAAACACGCTGGTGTAATATGGAGGATGTGTTAGATACTCACTGCAGCTTTTAATCAAAATGCACACGCAAAAAAAACATTTTTAGAGTTGACATTTCATCTCATGCAAAAAGAAAAGTGTGTAAGCTGCAGATTTAAACTTTGCAAGGGTGATTTGTGCTAATTTATTAGACTGCAAGAAAGTGCAATAATTATTACAGTTGTTGGTTTATCTTTTTTATTCGTGAAATCCTGTGGGTCCTACAGGACGGATGCATTCGCTCTGCTGGCTGTTAAATTATTGTTAGCGAAGCCGAGGGTATGATTGTGATTATCAGGCGGAAGGAGCCTGATATTAGCCACAGACGTAGCAGCAATGTGAACAA
Organism: Eupleurogrammus muticus; assembly: GCA_036785175.1. Taxonomy (NCBI): domain Eukaryota; kingdom Metazoa; phylum Chordata; class Actinopteri; order Scombriformes; family Trichiuridae; genus Eupleurogrammus; species Eupleurogrammus muticus. The sequence continues at coordinate 25,072,884 of JAYKQN010000012.1, read as the reverse complement.
AATACTGCATTAAAAGTTAAATTCCTGCATGAAAAAATCCCACTAACAGCACGTAAGCAACGTACCTAAATAAGCTGTCAGATAAATGTAGTAGAGTTTGAAGTAACTTGCATTGCATGATAATAAATGAAGTACAAATACCATAAAAGTCACCTTAAATTGAGTAGTTGTGTAAATTGTACACAGTTCCCTTCCTCCACTGCTGGAGGTCCTCATTAGAAAGGCTAGAGAGATATTCTTTACTTTTTATCGTGCCAACAGGGACCAAAGATGGCCGTGGACTGTTGTCCAAAAACTATTAAAAACACATCAGTGAGCCACACTGTTGGCCTGCCTGGCTGCTGCCATTAACACACACACAAACACACACACACACACACACAC
>JAYKQN010000012.1:25007500-25067500 GCA_036785175.1 Eupleurogrammus muticus | reverse complement strand
CCATTTTGAAATCTACTGGAAATGATTAACTTATCTTTTAAATTATGGCAGTGAAAACATAAAATTACCTATTCCTTTGACCTGCTGGCTTTTTTTTTCATTTCCGCTGTTGTTAGCATAAATGAATGTGATTTAATGTGGTTAAATTAGCATTAAAGCTCTCAATTAGACTCTATTGTCATTATCCTGGATAATGAAATATCTGTTGGACCTGCGGCTTACACACAATAGAATAATAAATAGAATAGAATGTTAAGATATAAGAAGTATTGGATATTAAGGCAGACATTAAAGGGCGGTGTATTAGTGTATGACATGATAACTTGTCTATCGCGACTAAAATGTCCTGGACAATAATTTCAGGTTATTAGTGGGAACCCTGCCTATGTCCTTCAAAATAAAAGCTCAACTTTTCTTATTTTTTAAACCACTGGTTTAAATCAACAGTCAACAGTCAGAGTTTTCAGTTCAGTGAACGCCTCTAAAGACTTGTGTATTTTGTGTGTGTGTGTGTGTGTGTGCGTGTTTGTGTGTGTGTGTGTGTGTAGATCCCGGACTCTATCATCTCTCGAGGCGTTCAGGTGCTTCCTCGAGACTCGGCCTCTCTGAGCTCCACCCCTTCTGAGTCACCGCGGGCAACACAGGCGACGTCCCGCCTTTCCACCGCCTCATGCCCAACACCCAAGGTAGACACACACACACACACACACACACACACACACACACACACACAGAAAATACCACAAAATACACGTGTCTAAAAATTTTTAGCTCAATAACTTATTGTTCCTTCTATTTTCCAACCAGCTAAGTCACTCTATCACTTATTAATTCTCTTAAACAAAGTGCTATTTATGTTTTATAACATAGCTGTATATATGTCCATCCATCCATCCATTGTCTATCCCGCTTATTCCCTTTCGGGGTCGCAGGGGTCTGCTGGAGCCTATCCCAGCGCGTTAAGGCGAGAGGCAGGGATACACCCCAGATGGTCGCCAGCCAATCGTGGGGCCTGTATATATGTAGTTTTCGATATTCAAATTAACATTAATCTCACAGTGATGGATTAACTTTTACTTTTAGGAACTGGCGTGTTGTTATGAACTGAATGAGACTTCAGGCAAAACTGAGATATTTAATATATAAATATCTCTAGTTGTGGCACAATTAGGTATTAGTTATCCCTGTTAATGCATGTCATGGAAGGGAAAATGTCACTGGTTCTCTGACAGAGCAAGGAAGTTGTTTTTTTTCATATCCAACTTGGACAAAAATAGCATCTAATTTTGCAATATTCCCCAAAAAACTCCCCATTTTTGCCTTTATCTAAAAGGCAAAGAGACATTGGTGAATTTATCTGATGAAAAACACAACATCATTACATTTCTTTAAGGGAGTTTGCAAAATTCAGTACTCACTGGATGTCGTAAGATTGACGTGAGTCTGTTGTTAAATGTACTATATATACGATATAATATAAACTTCTATATACTATATAATAAACTGCAGTCAACAAACATGACATAAATAAGGTAAAATGTCATCACAGGTTTTACAAACTGTTCTGATAAAGTCTGACTCTTGCTTGATCTTCTAATAATCCTGCTAAAATGCATCACACCTTTAAATGATGATGTTTCCATCCTTATATTCTGACTATTAGACACTATTAATAGATGACAGGCATCAGCGTGAAAGCCACTGTCACACTGTACATACGACTGAGCAAATCCAGCATTTCTGTGTGTGTCTCTGCAGGTTCAGTCACGATGTGGCAGTAATGAGAACATTCTGAGAGCCAGTAAGTGTGTGTGTGTGTGTGTGTGTGTGTGTGTGTGTGTGTGTGTGTGTCTCATTAACATACCAGCCTTGCAACGGCATCATGCATCAATGGGAATGATTTTTTTTTTTTATCTTTATGGTGTTTATAGTAACATTTTTACAGCTAAATGAGACCTGTTTTAATTGTGTAGTGTGTGTGTGTGTGTGTGTGTGTCCATGTGTGTGTGTGTGTGTGTGTGTCCATGTGTGTGTGTGTGTGTGTGTGTGTGTGTGTCAACAGCATCTTCTTTTTTTAAACTTTAGGGTGTCTAAGTAGCATTTCACAGCTAATTGAGACCTGTTTAATTTTTTATTTAATGTGTGTGTGTGTGTGTGTGTGTGTGTGTGTGTGTAGGCCACAGCGCGGTGGACATCAGTAAAGTGGCGCGTCGTCATCGCATGTCCCCGTTCCCGCTGACGTCGATGGACAAAGCCTTCATCACCGTGCTGGAGATGACGCCCATCCTGGGAATTGAAGTCATTAACTACAGAGGTGGGTTTTCTGCAGAAGTGTGTGTGTGCGTGTGTGTGTGTGTGTGTGTGTGTGCGTGCGTGTGTGTGTGTGTTGAACTAAACTGAACCGGCTGCTCTCTCTGCAGACGGTCTGGGCCGAGTTCTCGCTCAGGACATCTATGCCAAAGACAACCTCCCTCCGTTCCCCGCCTCCGTTAAAGATGGCTACGCCGTCCGAGGTGATGAAGCCGACTCGCGTTAACACACACAGAACCCGACCCCACGTTCATTTATATCCCCTCATATAAAATTTACTGTCCGCGTTTTAACAAGCGTCACGCGGCATTTGAAACCGTCCTCCTGGCTGCTTGAATCTTTAAAACTAATCCGGAGGTGCATCGGTTAACTGGATTAACGTCATTATCGTTGACCTGTAGCTGCTGACGGCCCGGGAGACCGCTTCATCATGGGAGAATCACAGGCCGGACAACAGGTCAGCGCTAACACACTAACACGGCATGGATGTACGATATATGAGTAGCGTTCAAGGTCATAGCAGTTCCCAAAATGAAGAAGAATGAACATTAGGCTGGTCAAAGAAATAGTTGTGTCTGCATTTTTCTTTTACAAACTCAAATATTTGCTGTATAAACTAAAAAATCTTCAGGATTTAGCATTCTTGTGAATCACTAAAATAATATTTACTTGTATAAATACAGTTTTCTGAGATCGCTTCACATCTGTATTGCATTGAGTCGACCATACATAGATAAATACTCTATTGATCCTGAAGGAAATCAAGGATTCCAGTAGCTTACACACACACACACACACACACACACATACAGAAGTGCACACAAACACAAATGCACAATTCTAAGCTATTTATAATCAGACAGTAGAACAGAAGGAAAAAATCTGTCACAGACCAATACAGTAAATAAAAGGAGTTGCTCTGTTCACATTCAGATCATAACACCTGCTGTATTATTTCATAAAAAAAACCTCTAGTTGTCATTTTACCACTACACTGAGCATCAGTAGATTATATAGACAATAAACAAACTGTGCAATGGAGCAGATTTAGTTGTGATGTTTAATGAAAAAATCTGATTTGTGCGACTTGATTTCACTTTGTGGACATGATAAACCTCAACATCAACATGCGTTTTTTTTTTATTTTTCTTTTTTCAATAAGCAAATTCAAAACTGTGTAACTTAATCTGAACTGGCCTTATGATTTGTGCACTTGTGTGTGTGTGTGTGTGTGTGTGTGTGTGTGTGTGTGTGGTTAGTTTACGGCATTTATTTAATCGTTGGGCTCGTGTGTGGAGTAATAGCTAGATGTCAAGAAAGTTCAACACGTCAGACAGTAACTGACACAGTGTGTGTGTGTGTGTGTGTGTGTGTGTGTGTGTGTGTGTGTGTGTGTGTGTGTGTGTGTGTGTGTGTGTGCAGCCCACCCACACAGTGATGCCGGGTCAGGTGATGAGGGTGACGACCGGGGCTCCCATCCCCTGTGGAGCCGATGCTGTGGTCCAGGTGGAAGACACAGAGCTGCTGAGGGAGTCTGAAGACGTAGGTGCACCGAGGGGGGGGGGTCACGTTTTACACTTTCTACACATTTTACACTTTCTACACATTTTACACGTTCTGCAGGTTCTGCAGGTTCTGCAGGATCTGCAGCATCTTCTCTGTCCTTACCAGTGATGGGATGACCAGCGTTAGAATGCTTAGTTTACTTACTTTTTTCTCAGTAACGAGTAATCTAATTCATCTTAATTTTTCGTTACCAATACGCCCGTACTACGGGTTTCTGTCCAGTGAGAAGGCTGTGAGAATCACAGCCTCAAACACCTGGCAACAGGTCAAGTACCAGAGAAAACGTGGAGGTAAGTTCTGATTTAGCAATTTTAAAACAATTAACTTCATCTTACTCCAAGATGCATTCACCGACCCTCAGGAAATCCCAGTACTTCTTTAATCTTAAAAAAGTAACACAATTATTATATTAACTGCTTACTTTTCAGGAGGAATTACTTCTTAAGTCCAATTTTTTTGTATAGCCCAAAATCACAAATTCACCTCAATTGGGTTTACAGTTTGTACGAAAGCAACGCAAAATAAAACGTATTGCATATTAATTATTATTATTAGTGTATGACATTATAACTTTGTCTGTCCCGGCTTGAAATATCCTGGAAATAAAAGCTTGTTTTTCCCTTTTTTTTTTTAATTTGACTCACATTTTGAGATCCACTGCTTTTAAAATGAACAGTCTGTTTTTAGGTTTAGTTTTAACAGACCATGAATCCAGGAAAAGATCCATCTGATCATGAGAATTTCAAATGTTTTTATGAATAATGAAAATATATATTTATACACATACATCTAAGTAAAGAGGTTAAATGACCTCCTCTTCAGTAAACTCTCTACTCATGTCATCCAAGACTAAATGAATCCAATTCAAGTTTTAAGATTCGTGCACCATGTTGCTGGATTAGCTGAAACCATGTATCTAACATAGGTTTTCTGCTGCTAATCCGACATGCACATGGCATTGCTTAAATGCTTAATTGGTTAAAACAGACAAAAAAAAAACGTTAAAAATCTGAGATTGATTATATATTTCCCCTATCGTGTGTTTCAGGGCACAGAGGAGCTGGAGGTGAGGATTATGGTCCAGGCCCGGCCCGGACAGGACATCAGGTAAAACTGGGATCTAGACGCTGTCAGAACACCGGTGGGCAGCCATGATGGTGACAGTGGGTGTTTTGCGTCTCACACAGGCCGATAGGTCACGACATCCGGAGGGGGGAGTGTGTGTTGGCTAAAGGAACCCACATGGGCCCGTCAGAGATCGGCCTGCTGGCCACGGTCGGAGTGACCGAGGTCAGCGTGCACAAGTTCCCCGTGGTGGCCGTCATGTCGACTGGAAACGAGGTGAACACACACACACACACACACACACACATGCATGCAAATGGGATAATGTCAAAAATACCATGTGGTGTAACCATCAAAACTTGGTACCAGACAATAAAAAAAATGTAAAAACACATGTTATCATCTAGTTTTATATTCTAGGTGGATTAAATATATCAAAGTTATCCTTTTTTTGGGGTTAATTCATTTAAATTTTCTGTCCAATATCATACAAAATCATGATTTTTGTGAGGGGGAAAAATATTACACAAATTTTTAAATGACAGAAACCAACAAACACCAAATAGTTCTTAGTAACTGTATTTTTTAAAACTGTATATGAAAAAGTAATCGAGTTTTACTATAGATGAAAAAAAGGTAAATTACCTGCAATGCAAAGTTCCCTGATTACTAAGCTAAGAGTTCGAAGGTCAATTTTTGATTTTTATAACTTTATTTTTAAAAACTTCATGACTTTCTCATCTTGCCATCCATCTGGTAGATTTCAGATTCACTCCACATGGCCAAAGTTAAATGACTGACACGGCTACTAGATAATTAACACTTTCAGCTATATTTTGAGAGACCTAATGAATGCTTCTTAAAATTAAGTTTTTGACTTGTCAAACATGATTTGTAAATGACCCTTACATCTATGGTTACACAAATCCTGTGAGTGTGGACCGAATGAGAAGCTGTTTCATATATTTTGAAAGTGTCCCCAAATATAACTTCATAGATGTTTGATAATGTAAGAACATCAAACCCAGCTGTTCTTATAATAAAGAATAAAACACAAGACACCATGATAGACAGTGTCTAAAGCCTTTAGGGATGCAACAGAGGCAGCATACTTATGATATCACTATAATTAATAAAAAGAAGAAGCTTAGTCATAACAAGTCTCTTTTTGTGCAGAGAGGTTAAACAATGCTTATTTCTAATATATATATATATATATATATATATATATATATATTCCTAACTTATACTCTAAATCAATGGTAATGGTAGTGTGTTACTAGAATTTAAAACCACGTTTAAGGTTTTTATAAATCAACTTTGTGTGTGTGTGTGTGTGTGTCTGTGTGTGTCTGTGTGTGCAGCTGTTGAACCCGGAGGACGACCTGAACCCCGGGAAGATCCGAGACTCCAACCGCTCCACGCTGCTGGCCACCATCCAGGAACACGGATACCCCACCATCAACCTGGGCATCGTCGGGGACAAGTAGGAGCATCACGCCTCTTCGACTTTTTAGCCTCACGAGGGAGTTTTGCTCCGTTAAAAATTCGTGGGGGTTTGCAAGAAACAGATTAAAGATATCTTTAACCGAAATGACGAAAAGTATGTTTTAATTATAAAAGTATATAATTCAATCCAAATGAGAAGTGTTGTTAGTTGCAGTCTGCGGCGTCACCACTAGATGTCGCCACAAACTACACAGTACGTATACTGCATACTGTGATCTATTTCCCAGTAAAGGTGTACAAGGGATTTACATCATAAAAGAGACTATTAACATTACTACAACATCGTCAGGGTTATATTCTTACAAGGAGAAGCTGCTCCAGAGTCTAGGAAAACGTGGCATTTTTCGATTGTTCTTTCAGCCCCGACGACCTTCTGTCAGCTCTCCATGAGGGAATCAGTCGTGCTGATGTCATCATCACCTCAGGGGGCGTGTCCATGGGCGAGAAGGTAACCCCTGACCTCTGACCTCTGGAAAAAGAACCCCTTTAAATGTGTATAATATATATAATAATCTGATATAAACGTGAGGAACAATAAACACACTATAAATAAAACACTATCATCTCACTACATAAACATGCATTACATTATATATACATACCAAATTACATGTTAGGAAATAAAATGATAAAATAAAGACACATTATTTGAGACATTGACTTTCCATTCAGTTAAACAAATAAAGAAGTTATTGCATTGGTCCATATTTTACAGCTAAGAGTAATAGAGAGGAATAAAAATATTTTATTTCTTGTCTCTGTCAGGATTACCTGAAGCAGGTGCTGGACATTGACCTTCACGCTCAGATCCACTTTGGACGAGTCTTCATGAAGCCAGGGTGAGAGGAAGCAGCTTTTTTTATTATTTATTATTAATTAAGAGCCGAACTGTTCACATGAATCTATAATATACTGATTATATTCTCCCCAACTGTTTGTAGTACTTGTTAGTTCTCCTACTACTCCTGCTTGTACTGTTCCTGCTCGCACTGCTTGTAATATGTGTATTTTTATTTTTTATTTTCTATAGCTTTTATTTTCTTTACTTTTTCTTTACTCTGTACGCTGCAATTACAAGAAAATTTCCCCGTTGTGGGATCAATAAAGTTATCTTATCTTATCTTATGGTAATACTATAACTGCTGCTAATGGTAAAGCTATTACTGCTAATAGTAATACTATTACTGCTGCTAATGGTAAAGTTATTACTGCTAATGGTAATACTATTACTGCTGTTAATGGCAAAGCTATTACTGCTAATAGTAATACTATTACTGCTGCTAATGGTAAAGTTATTACTGCTAATGGTAATACTATTACTGCTGTTAATGGTAAAGCTATTACTGCTAATGCTAATACTATTACTGCTGCTAATGGTAAAGCTATTACTACTAATAGTACTACTATTACTGCTGCTAATGGTAAAGCTATTACTGCTAATGGTAATACTATAACTGCTGCTAATGGTAAAGCTATTACTGCTAATGCTAATGCTATTACTGCTGTTAATGGCAAAGCTATTACTGCTAATGGTAATACTATAACTGCTGCTAATGGTAAAGCTATTACTACTAATGGTAATACTATTACTGCTGCTAATGGTAAAGCTATTACTGCTAATGGTAATACTATTACTGCTGCTAATGGTAAAGCTATTACTGCTAATGGTAAAGCTATTACTGCTAATGGTAATACTGTAGCGTTGAGGCAAGGATGAGACCAGTTTGGAGGCACTTATCTCTTTAATACCGGCTGTTGTAGGCCACAGCCACGCCATACAGAGCTCCAGTTAAAACTTCCGTTCCTCCCTCTCATTCCCGCGCACTCTCTCTCTAAACCCCTCCCCTCAAACATCCAACCGGAAGGGCCCCCGAACCTGCCACAATAAAAGAACTAATATAACACATGCAACAACACACTCCTAACACAAAACAAATAACCAAACACGCTACAATACTATTACTGCTGCTAATGGTAAAGCTATTACTACTAATGGTAATACTATTACTGCTGCTAATGGTAAAGCTATTACTACTAATGGTAATACTATTACTGCTGCTAATGGTAAAGCTATTACTACTAATGGTAATACTATAACTGCTGCTAATGGTAAAGCTATTACTACTAATGGTAATACTATTACTGCTGCTAATGGTAAAGCCAATCCTACTAATGGTAATACTATTACTGCTGCTAATGGTAAAGCTATTACTACTAATGGTAATACTATTACTGCTGCTAATGGTAAAGCTATTACTGCTAATGGTAATACTATTACTGCTGCTAATGGTAAAGCTATTACTGCTAATGGTAATACTATTACTGCTGCTAATGGTAAAGCCATTACTGCTAATGTTAATACTATTACTGCTGATGGTAATACTATTATTACTGATGGTAATAATAATGTTACTAATGCTAATACTAAATACTAATTAGTACTGATGGTAATACTAATTAGTAGTGATGCTAATACTAGTTTAAGTGTACTGTTATCAGGACAAGTACAGTAGAATGACTTAATGTGTTTTCTCTCAGTCTTCCTACTACCTTTGCCACAGTCGACATTGATGGAGCACGGAAACTCATCTTTGCTCTGCCAGGTACTACGTTATGAGTGTGTGTGTGTGTGTGTGTGTGTGTGTCCTTATTGTCCATCTGTAGGTACTTCAGTGTTTTTTTTTTTGGCTCAGGATCTGAAGTATTTGGGGTTGGCTGCTTCTAGTCCAGTTGGTGTTTTTATTATAGTAATACAACATTCCAGCCAAAAGTTGGAACACACTTCTACCCCATTCTCTCAGTGAACGAGTGTGTGTCCAAATTTCCCGACGTAGTAGTTGTGGTGACTGCAGTGTGAGCAACGCATAAATTACACACAGCCTTGGAATGTCCTGGTTTAAATGGACTTTAGCATCAGGCGTTTTTAACAATAACCCACGAATCATGTCCTTTATCATTCGCAGGCTGTCATCCTCCTTGCTGTGTTTGGCTTGTTTGTAGTGCTGTTACAGGAAATTTATAAACACACTTTTAGTTTGTTTCAGGGGGTTAGATGAGAAAATGGACTCTGCTGTGTCTTTATCTGTAGTCAAAGCAGAGAGCCAGTGTTGTCTTCATACAAGGTCTCTAGACAAATGTGTCTGGGTCACATTAGTGCGAAGAGATCAGCACGTGCGCACACACACACACACACACACACACACACACACATAAATCATCATCACCTGACTGTCATGCAGGTGTTTTCTAACCCAGGTGTGTTGTTTTCGTAGGGAACCCAGTGTCTGCCGTGGTGACATGTAACCTGTTTGTGATTCCTGCTCTGAGGAAGATGCAAGGCATTCTGGACCCCAGACCCACCATTATTAAAGCTAGGGTAACACACTCACACACACACACACACACACACACACACACACACGGTATAAAGGTAGTTACTGATGCAGACTTAAACCTTTGACCTATTAATAGTCTTTCATCTAATTACATCGCACTAAATTAAACTTAACACCCAGAAGAGAAATCAACTTAAAATAAAACTAACTGTTCCATTACGGCTGAAAAAATTAATCAGTCAAACACTTCTACATGACACACACACACACACACACACTTCTACATGACACACACACACACACACACACACACACACTGGTGTGTCTCTTAATGTGTCTGAGATCTGACTAATTGACTGATACTTTCTACATGAAGATGTATATTTGTGGTGTTAAATTTCACATGTAATGACTGTTGAGGGTGAACAGGAAATCAAGTGTGTCCTAAACGCTTGTGTGTGTGTGTGTGTGTGTGCGTGTGCGTGTGCGTGTGCGTGCGTGCGTGCGTGAACGTTGCAGCTCTCCTGTGACGTGAAGCTGGATCCCAGACCAGAGTACCACCGCTGTATTCTCACCTGGCACCACCAGGAGCCGCTGCCCTGGGCACAAAGCACAGGTATACACACACACACACACACACACACACACATACAGGGGACTAGATATTCCAAAGTGTAGTTTGGAACTAAAATGAATCATTTAAATTCTAGTGTGACTTTATTCAACTTAACCTGGAATAAACTGTCCTTTCATTCCATAGTGAAAACTCTAAAGTTAAATTAAACTTTCCCAGGTTCTTCTTTGCCTGTTTTTTATTGAACGTAACTCATCAACATCCAGTTTTGACTTTTAGAAACCTGAGATGTGGAGAATTTACAATGAAGTGATGACACATGTTTAATGATGAAGATCCTGGAACTTCCTTTATTTCTGCAGATTTGGCTGCAGATTTATTAAATTTATTGATATGCACAGTACTTTATAGTATAACTTGTGATATTTAGACTAAATTCCTATAAAACATTACAGCCTAAATCCTTTATCACTCACCAGTAGAAACTGATTCTAGAATCATGTTTAGAGCTTCTTCTTGATTCTTGAAGCAGCCGCCATCATGAAAACTGGTAAATTGTCTTTTTGTCCTACTTTGGGCAAAAAAAAGTAAAATATCCATTTAAAGTGATTTTACCGGACATGGCAGCATCATCAAGAGATGAATTAAGACAAAAACTCACTTTAGCCTAAACCTGACTCAGGCTGTTAGTGTGTGTAATGATATTTACTGTAGAATAAACCAGTCATTGCAGCCCAGGTATTGTCAGATGTGTGTGGGCTCTAACGGCGAGTGGCGCCCTCTGGCTGCAGGTAACCAGGTGTCCAGCCGGCTCATGTCGATGCGTAGCGCCAACGGCCTGCTGATGCTGCCTCCTAAAACAGAGCAGTACGTGGAGCTGCATAAGGGCGAGGTCGTGGACGTCATGGTCATCGGACGGCTATGATGCAGGTACGTCGCGTCCGCGGTCACGCACCTTTAGACACGAGGGCAGGTGGAGAGAAAACTCCCCAAAAAAAAACTTAAAAAAAAAAAATCTCTCTCTTCTACTTAGATTTCAATGTCACTCGCTACCGATTACCATGGCAGTGCCAGGACTTCCTGTCTGGACAGGAAACGGGCGGGGGCAGGAAGTGATGCATGTCTACCTGGTCGCCATTAGCTGTGATGTCATATGCAACAGCCAATCGGAGCCAGCGGAGGCTGAATCCTCATTGGTCTGCTCTGAGGAGATCACTGTATTTCAATGGAGAAAAAAAAATGTGGAAAAAAATATATAAAATATGAGATTTATTCTGTAATATTATTATTATTATGATTATCCTGATGATAATGATTATTAATATTCTTAATTAATATTCTATTTATTATTATTATCATGGTTCTGATTGAATATTATCATCTTAGTAGTAATCATTCCCTCTTCTATCCTGTTCATTTGCTTTGTGCGTTTCACCATTTTTTCCCTGGTAGTTATAGAGATATAGAGTCTTCCCCTCCCTCCTCCACTCCTCCTCCTCCTGTCCTTTTCCCCCCTTGTTTCCTCTTCTTCTGTTCTGCTATTGCTTCCTCTATCCAGATATAGAACCTCCTTATCGCCCCCCTTCCCTCCTGCAGTATCATCTCCTCCTGCCACGCACTGACCCCGACGTCCGACTTTGACAGAAAAAACAAACTCAAGACTGATTCATACATTTTTCGATTGAAGCTGCTGATATATTTTGTGACAGTGACGGTAAATATGAAATAGGAAATAATACAAGTATTCTTTGTATTTGCTCGTTTTGGTCCACCTGACCGCTTCCTGTGTCCTGTTATTTCAAATTAAAAGCCCTCGGCCAGGTTTACTCTGTGCTCGGACCACGCTGAGACATTAAAGCTCATCGTGACTCTCGGTGGAAGCCATGAAACTCTTTGTCAGAGGCTTAAAAAGCAACGCTCCTCTGATTCTGTGATCACAAAGAGACGACACGTTACGACCCATTTGATCCGTATCGGGCCACGCCGATATTCATTTTAAAACCAAACCATGCGTTCAATTCAGTTTGAAGTGATGGTACAGAACTAAAACACTTATATAGCATCCGCTGCGGTAGTGGTTGATAGAACAAGATAAAGAGTTTCCTTCTGCAGAATGTCTGGGTGGGTCGGAGCGGGCTTCCAGGTGTTACAGGTGTTCCGGGTACGTCCCATCACGGAAAAAGACCCAGAACACACCAGAGAGACTGTGGCTGTGTCTGAAAACTGGAAAATACATGTCTATGTAGTAGTAAAAGATGAGGAATCATCTATCTAGAACGTCAATACCTCAGCAGGATGGGGGGGCTTTAACTTTGATACCTGGGTTTTAAAACATCATCATACTCTGATATGCTATAATATTACTGTCAACTTTTCTCAATCTTATACCAGAAAACAGCGTCTCCACGCCACCAATCTACCGTCATTCTCTGTGGTTCCTGTTGAGAACTGTAATTTACCTGTCCCAGTATGAGCTGATTATTGGAAAAAATAGACCAAAATGATTTTTCTACACTCAGTTAATCATAGTCACAATGCCCTTACTTCTACAGGTGAGGTTTTAGTGGAAAAAAAAAAAAAAGATTTTATATGGACGTCGTATGCATTTAATATAAAAATAAATGGAGCTCTGTGAAATAGGTATTAAAGTTTTATAAATGGTCTTTAAATGAATTGAATGGATGATTATAACCTGGGGTTCACCCTCACAATCCGCTTTTAACCTCAGCCTGTAAGAAAATTCTGATTTGAGCTGATTTGAGCATAATTGATTTTTTTCACATTGATTGATAATATACCGAGAACCAAAGCGCCCCCCCCCCCCCCCCCCCCCCTACAAGCCCCGTACTGTGGCGTGGGTTATTGACATCACTACTGAGGTTTCGGACGCAGCTTATGTGGAAACCCGACCCGACCCAGACCATCTGCGTCTTAAACGAGAAGTTTGGCCGTTTTCCTCTGATTTAGCTTTAAAGGTGTAACCCTGGCGATGCTATTAAAGGGCCCTGTGGATGTTCTCTCCCCAACGGGCAAAAGCTAATGTTTACATTCAGTGTTACGCACCAAAAACCTCGATAAACGTTCCGAACGCATCTCATCTCACGCGTCGCACGTGCCAAGCCGCTTTTTTTTTTTTTTTGTACCGTTTTGAAACCCGTTTATACCCATGTTTACTAGTTATCCGTCTTCTTCCCGGCCTAAGTTGGGGTTTTGCTGTGATTCTTGGCGCGTTACTGCCGAGTCGTGTGACTACCGTTAACAGTGTGACTGCATATCAGAAAAACAAAAAAACAAAAGGACCCAATCTTAACCCTCAGTTGCATAGTGTTGCCATACAGCAGCAATTTATTAACTCAAAAAAATTATCAAAAACAGTGATTAAAAAATACATGTTTTACTGTTTAGCTGTAAACTTTTATTTTGAAGGGCCAAAAAATAACCCCATCACATGACCATTATATTGACATTACATCGCAAGCAAAATTAAAAAGAACAAACTTTGCCATATGGCAACGCTATGCAATAGAGGGTAAAAAAATGCACAGGGTACCTTCAAGTTGCATTATGGGAATTGTAGGATTCAGTGTTTTTATTTTTTTTAGCTTGAACCATACTTTAAAAAGTTTAAAACTGTGTGTGTATGTTTTTTTTTTGTCCACAACTGAATCGCTGCAGTGGACTTTGAAGTAGCCAAACATTAATTCTCAGCGAGGCTTCTTATTGGCTAACCAGGCTCCCTCCGTCCTAGTGTTGCCTAAAACACACACACACACACACACACACACACACACACACGACATCACTTGGAAGCAGGGTGTCGCATTCAGGTGCTCGTGAACTACACGCAACTGGTGAATCTACCACGACAGTGTCAAGGTGCTCATTTAAAATAAAAAGTCGTTTGACTGCTTCTCTCTCAATGTACGCGGGAAAACGCCGATCCACGTGACATCCCGCTGCTTCATAGACGTTCGATATTCAGCCCACAACCCGCCGCCTGCAGTGTCTCGCTGATTTAAAACACTGACCTTGAATTGTTTACCGATTTAACGAGGACCATTCAAATGCATCATGTGCGACCGACCTGTGAGAACCCTGCGTTCACCGGGGGGGGGGGGAACGCCACACCCCACCCTCTAACCCCGCCCCCGCCGCTCCTCCCGATTCTTCCCATCGGCGTGACCGGTGCCGAGCAACACGCGCTGCATTCAGGCCACGTAGGACAAAAAACAGTCACGTAGCTCCGGTACTTTTATGGCTGTCAGTTGATAGTTAATGGTTTAATGGTACTATTCAATGGGTTTATTGGTACTAGTGAGGGGGGGGGCATGGGTGGTGTTTTCGGACGAGGAGCTCGTGTCTGCCGTCTTTCCGGGTGTGACGTGAATGCAGCACGAGTGAGTGTTTCTGACCTTTGAACCTTCTGCTGACAGGCAGTTTTCCTTCGACCCTTCCCACTCCTTCCCCCCCACCCCCCCTTTACTCTTTGCATGCCCATGAACGGGGGGGCGTGTCTGTCTCTTTGGGCAGGTTTGATACCAGGGTGCAGCACCTGGGGGGGATTTCTGACCCTGGCTAAATGTTGAGGGTTTTTTTGGTTTATTTTTTTCTTCCTTTTGCCACGTGAGACAAGTTCTGGTTCCAACACAGTCTTCTGATTTAATCCCAGTTTAGCCTCTGAAGGTCAGAAACCTCCCAGTTACCTCAAATGCACCGTTCATCTATTAGTGACTCGTGCTGTGTTCATGTCACGCAGGAAAAAGTGGGAGAACAGAGGCAGGCTATGGTGTGTTAAATTCACGTCTACTAAATTAGAATTTTTTTTTTAAGTCAACGTAAAACAACATGATTTCGGCAGCTCGTATTTACGGTGAACCGCTGGACGACGTGAACACAGCATCAGCGCACATCCTGGCACCTGCCCAAGGAGGACTAATCAAACCCAGATAGATTAATTTGAGTAAGAAGAAGCAGGTTATTGATAAACTGCCTTTGTACTGAGTAATTCGTAACACTGGACTAAACTCAGTGTCACACTGCACACACTATAAACTATGACCAGCACTTGTAATGAAGCAATGACACAGCATTCTACTACTACTGTATAAAATATAATGAAAAAGGATGTTTTTTTCTGTAATGATATTATTGAAACTGAAGATGAATTAATAAAAATAATCCTGATTATTCTGTACTTGCTGGTTGAACGTGTTTTTTTCCGTTTGTCTCTTAAATTCAAATAAAAGTCAACAGCCATATGAAAACCCTTCATATTATTTCATAAGATTATTATCTACTTTAGTGGGAAAAAATTGCTGAATTTGACTCGTTTTAATAAACTAAATAGATGAAATGTAGGAAAATCTAACTGAGGACATGTGTTATTGCTGATAAGTATTTTATTTAATAATTCTGTTCCCATATACATGAAAACACAGTTTCCACTAAAGTAATGACATAGTGACAATTACACAGTATTAATAATATCATACAGTAAATATCAATGTTAAATCAGTGATATGTCTGTTTTGTTCTGATTTGTTTAATGTTTTTGTGATCAGACTCGCTTCATTCTCACAATCAGTTATTTTATCTCAGAATGTACAAGAACATCATAAAAGATTATTATCATGATAATCAGGCTTAGATTACATTTTTTTAAGAAACTATGAATCAGCAAAAACAAAATATCCCTGAAGGAAGTCCTGTTGTTTTCTGTGTTTAAGAAAAAGAAACAACAATACAACAAACAGGACACCAAAACAAATGATTCCAACAATCACAGAATCTGACACATGAAGTCTGACATGACTTCTGTCTATTTGAGTTTACAGAACTCCGCTGTAGATCCAGGAGGATAAACACTAACTCCAGCATAGAGCGGCTGAGTGAACGTGGTCTGGACTCTCTGGAGCAGAGTCATGGTCTCAGAGACGCTGTAGAAGGACAGAAGACCTGCTGCGTGGTCCAGGAACACTCCGATTCTGGAGGACACGGGACCTGAGACACGAGTTGAGATGTTGTTGAACATAAAGGTGTAACTGTTAGAGTACCAATCTAAACACCAAGATTTGTCATTATGTCCAAAGAAACATTCATTTCCTGATCTGCTGATGTTCTTGTAGGTGACTGCTACACTAAAATCTCCTTCTCCTCTTCTCTCCACCTCCCAGTAACAACGTCCAGTCAGACTCTGTCTGCTCAGGATCTGATAATAATAACCAGTAAATCTGTCTGGGTGACTGGGATATGGTTGTTGTTGACTTGTTCGTTCTACTTTTCTGTTTCCATTAGATAATAACAGGCGTGTATTTGCTGTGTTTGGATCCAGAGTGATTTCATATGAATATGTTAAGAACTCAGCTCTGGTCTCAGGTTCTGCTCCAGTGATTCTCAGTGAGATCTTTGTCCATTTGTCCTTCAGGACGTCCTGTAGTTGATCTCTGAGCTCTGAAACATCTGCTGTCACCTCCTCAAAGTGTCTCAGAGGACTGATCTTGATCCTGGATGTATCTTCACTGAGTGGTGGCAGTGAGGCGTAGCTGTGTAGAAACTGGTTGTGATCCTCTGTGTGTAAGAGCAGCTCCAGTTCAGCATCTTTCCTCTTGAGCTCTCTGATCTCCTGCTGCAGCTTCTCCTCAACATATTGGACTCCACTCACTTCAGTTTCCTGCTGGGATCTGATCTGCTGCTGCACCTCAGAGCTTCTTTTCTGAAGGAGATGGATCAGCTCAGTGAAGATCTTCTCGCTGTCCTCCACTGCTTTATCAGCAGAGAGACTGAAGGCCTCCAGCCGCTGTCGAAGCAGCTTCACGTCTTCCTCTCTGTCCTGGATCCTCTGCTGGATGTTCTGTCGACTCAGCTCCAGCTCTTCCTGCCTTTCAGACCTTTCTGCTGCAGCTGAGACTGTATCATGGCCTTTATGTTCATCAACAGAGCAGAGATAACAGATGCTCTGCTGATCAGTGCGACAGAACATCTTCATCACCTCGTCATGACGAGAGCAGATGTTCTCCTGGAATTTCTTGGAAGGCTGCACCAGCTTGTGTTTTTTAAAAGCAGCAGATTCATAATGAGGCTGAAGGTGATCCTCGCAGTAGGAGATCAGACACGTCAGACAGGTCTTTACAGCTTTCAGCTTCCTCCCAGTACAAACATCACAGGACACATCTTCATCTCCAGCATAGCAGTGATCAGCAGCAGCAGCTTGGAGTCCAGTCTTCTTCAGCTGCTCCACTAGATCTGCTAACATGGTGTTTTTCCCCAGGACAGGCCTCGGTATGAAGGCCTTTCTGCACTGAGGGCAGCTGTAGATCTTCTTCTGATCCTCTCCATCCCAGAAGCCGTTAATACAGATCCTGCAGTAGCTGTGTCCACAGGGAACAGTCACCGGATCCTTCAGAAGATCCAGACAAATCGAACAGCTGATGGCTGCTTGGTCCAGTTTCTCTCTGAGCAGCGACATTTTTCCTCTCATTAACAAAGACTTCCTGAGAAATGAAACTTTGTGCATGTCACCTGTTGGTTAAGCCCATCGATAAATCTGTAGATCTAAACGGGAGGGAACCAGCAAATATGAGGAAACGCTGTGGTTTGTTGTGTTTAGAAGATCAGAGTCAGAATCAGGTTTTACCACATTCCAGGACGACAAGGAGCACTACTGTGAATTAGATTAAAAATAAATCAGTTTTATATATTATGTCACTTACCCACAACCTGTGAGTTTGCAATTGTCTTTGTTTTATTGTGTGTCTTGGAGTGCTTTATTTCAGATATGACCATTGTTGACTTGAATGCATTTGATAAATAACCCGCTATCATGGTCAAACAAACTTTGTCAAGATAACAAAATAATTCATGCATAATTCATACTGTTCAAAATTCAACAGCATTAAAATAGAAATGTCTATGTTGGCTTAGGACTCCTGGACTGAAAAAAGAAAAATAATTGAACCAACTTATTTGAGTTGTTTCAATTGGCAAAATTTAAATCAATGACTGTTCATTGAATTTAAACTTATATAAACTTCCAACTTATTAATTTAAAAAACTTAATTAATTCAGGGGTTACAATTAAAAAATTTAAATTAATCTATTATTCTATAACACAGCCTCTAATAAGAGGCAATCTTGGGCATCTCAATAAACCATTCAACCATTGATACAGCTACGTGTCTTTTCCAATGTCGCAATATTATCCTGCATCCAACTAATTATTTATTTTTTATTTAAAATAATTGCTATTAAGGATATCATCAGTTACTACTATATGATCAACATTAATAATACCCGTTGTAGCGTTGCTATGGTCCGCCGTTGTATCAACGTCTCTGATTGGTTCAGACGAGATTCCTTCCAGCGCAGCGTCCAATCAGCGTCCTCGTTTTATGCGGTTGGTATTTTGTCTCCTCCCGCTGTGTGTCGTTGGAAATGACAGTCTGGGAGGAGGAGGAGGAGGAAGGAGAACTCTTCTGCTGCTCCTGCGGCTGCTGTCGGGGGCACAAACGGACAACAAACTTGTCGGAGTACCACTGTGAATTAGAGAAACCGGAGCCAGAACTACGACCGGTTGGATTAAAGCCGACAGAAGACGCGGCGGCGGACGTCCTGTGGCGGCTCCGGGAGGCTCGGACACTCGGTGAGTGTTCGGCGGCTTTTGTTATCAACAGGTGCCCTGTTAGCTAGCTAGCTGCTAATATTAGCCTCGTAACGTCAAGTGAGATAAACACACAAGTTATCGAGGGCGGTGAACGGTTTACACTGATATGATTTAGCATTAGCTTCTAGCTCAGCTACTTGTGGCTTAGTTTGGTTGTGGAAACCAAAGAAAAACGGTGAGTTAACCGAGCTAGCTGTCAAATGCAGAAAGTAAATCATAATGTTATATTCACCACTAATGTGTGAATGCTTTGTAATTGAAGCGGAAGAGTGTTGGTTAGTTTCTGTCTTGAATAAAAGTGCTAAAATACTCAATAGAAAAGTTAAAATCCCGCATTGAAATAGTTATTTTTTTTTTTAATTTATTTGCACATTGAAACATGGAGAGTTGTAAATTACCAATACAAATATTAAGAAAACTCATTTTTTTTCAATTAAATAAACGTCATAATAACAATTAAGAAATTTTTCTCAGCAAAATTATAGTACTTGAAATGTTTTTTTAAATATTCGTCTTAAGATTTGCCAAACAAATATAGATGAGTTTTAAAGGATATTCATTTCATTCAATAGTGGAGTAGAAAGTATGACATTTAGAGGAGTGGAAGCACATGAAAATACTCAAGTAAA
The DNA here is from genome assembly GCA_036785175.1 of Eupleurogrammus muticus. Taxonomy (NCBI): domain Eukaryota; kingdom Metazoa; phylum Chordata; class Actinopteri; order Scombriformes; family Trichiuridae; genus Eupleurogrammus; species Eupleurogrammus muticus. The sequence continues at coordinate 25,047,853 of JAYKQN010000012.1, read as the reverse complement.
GTACAAGTACCTCAATTTTGTAATTAATTACTTTTAACCACTGGCTTTTGGTTTGTATTTATTTTTATCACATGTCAAATTTAAAGTATTTTAATACATTATGGCCGATTTCAACACTACCAGACGTTAACAATTTACTATTTAAAGGTCTCATATTGTAGTAATTTTTAATAGCTTTTATATTAGATTATAAGAAGATTTAGGTGTCATACAAATATTGTTCCATGTTTCAAAATGCTCACAGAAATGCACACACTTTTATTTAGAAACTCTGCCTTAAAACAAGCTGTCAGGGCTGCTGTGACTTTGTGATGTCATCACTTCCCATTCACATACATTCAAATTAGCAGATTAGGAGAGGCTTATTGTTATTATAGAGACAGATAACAACCTGTTCAACCTGAGAGGGGGGGTGAAACTATATTGAGAAGATTTTAAAATCACAAAGTTGGGAAGTTAATCAAGGACCAGAATGAAACGTGACCATTTTTAAATGGTCAATTTTCATTGCACAGCACCAAGACAAAAAAACTAATAAATGCAATGAGTAGCTTCAGGGAAATGTAGTTTAAACTCTATTAACAAGTTATAAAATATGCAGCAGCCACACTTTTCAAATGACGTAAACTTCAGTTTTATCTTAAATCTTCACGTTGACGTTTTTGTGTTTTACATCACAATTTAATGATTTCTTTTTTTTATATGTTGTGTTATTCGGTTACAAAAATGTAGGATGATACGGCTGGAAGGAGGAGGAAAGGCAAACATGTTGCCCAACTAAACCAACTCTGCCTCATTATCAGTCCCAACCCCTCTGATTCTCCCCCAGCCGTCTCATGCTGTGGGCCTGAGTTCTGTCGAAGGCAGATTCGATGATAACGCCATTCTGCTTTGGCCGTTCGTCCGTCACACTGTCGGTTTAACTGCCAGATAAGCCAGGTTTTGTGCCGGTTTGGGGGGGGGGCTTACATTCTCAGCCCTCCCTTATACATACAAGCGCCTGTGGGAAATTAACACGTTAAACAGTGTAATCTGTACTCTCACCAGGTCAGTGTTCGTGTTGATGTCCTTTCACAGCGTGTTTTATTTTCTATAGTGTCATTTGTATGTTGCTGGCTGGCAGAAATATAAGTGGTTGAAATGTAGTACGTGCGTATCAAGGGAGTTCCCTTCTGATACGTCCCCGTGCTTTCACTCTAATACGGTTTCTGCAGATTCTCTTTAAGTCTGATGCCAGGCTGCTTGAAAAATATGTCTGATTCACCACTTGCACAGTGATGACAAAATTAACAATTACAAGCAAATTGTTGTTGGAACATGCAATTTAATCACATTACCTTTTATTAATCTTCTTCAATCTGCATACTTGACGCTCAACCTAAATGTCCACATAAATCAAAAAGTGTGCAACCACATTTCAAGTTTTATGAGTGTCTGGTGTTATAAAATATTTTGGGGGGGGTGTAACATCTTATTATAACCCTTCAGTTATAATAAGCGGTGCTAACAGCCTCTTAGCTGCAGGTGCGTGCTGGTCATCAGTCTGGGCCGTGTTAACGTGGCAGCGTGTGAATACCCAGATGCTTTTTAAAAAAAACTCCAGACTGACCTTTACACAGGCTTGACTCCCAGGTATGAGGTCACGTCACCATGGCGATGGGGTCAAGGCTGACTCGTACGTGGTGGTGGGGGGGGGGGGGGGCAGGGCAGGACAGGACGTACGTTGGGTGTGAGCTAGCGGAGCGGAGCGGTGAGGACGGGCACGTCGGGCCACGGGCCAGCGCTGCACAGACGTCCTCTGTTCTCTGGAATGCTCTCTCTCTCTCTCTCTCTCTCCTTCTCTCCCTTCATGACCTGATTGGGACCAAAACTGAGGCTGCGGCTGAAAATCAAAATCTGACTGACAAAAAACAGGGTCTGGACTGACCATCAGGCCCAGATAGTTTTGTCAAAGTTTCAGTGTCATTCAGCTCTTAACCCTCTATTGCATAAAAAATATAGCTTGGACATGGTAGAAAATGTTTGGAATATTTATATTGCTTAAAATGAACTAAAAACATAGACTCCATTGCATTAAATGTAGAAAATAAATAATTTTACTAATTCGTTCAAAATTACAAATAAAAGACAAGCTTTGGTTCTGGAACAATGTATGTCCCTTTCCCTTTTCACACCTGTAAAACTATTGTATTGTAGAACTGTAAAAAGGGGAGGTAAAACTATATTGATGATTTTGAAATCGCAGATATACTATCTTTGGGAAATTAATCAAGGACCAGTATGAAACGTGACCATTTTGAAATGGTCAATTCTCATTGCACAGCACCAAGACAAAAGATTTATTAAATGAACGAGTAGCTTCAGCTTCAAACTCTTAAATCTTCCGATTGATGCATTGTGTATTTTACGTCACATTTGAAGGACTTTTTTTTATACTTTTCACACCTGTAAAGTAGAACTGTAAAAACATAAATCCTGTATTAAAGCTGTTTAGAAAAAACAAGATGAAGTGATTGTTATATGGAAACACTATGCACTATGAGTCCGGTGAAACACTTTCACAAATCTCTGTCGTACACGAGTCCACAAATATGGTCCTGTCGCTTATTTATTGCAGCGTTACATCAGCGCTAAAACCTTTTCACACTCTCATTTCCCCCACCAAATGAGCTTTTTTAAGATATGGAAGAAATTTTATGGACATGTGTAATGTGTATTTATCTTTTCCAATCTGTGTATATCATTACTGATGTAAAACATGCGAAAGGGAACTAACTCATGCCTCTATCCTCCTCTCTCTCTCTCTCTCCCCCTGTAGCTCTCTTTTTGGCTTTGTCTGGTACAGGGTGGTACAGCCCTTTTGAGAATGTGTGTGTGTGTGTGTGTTTGTGTGTGTGTGTCTGTGTGTGTGTGTGTGTGTGTGTGTGTGTGTGAGTGAGTACTGTTGAACACAAGATAAGAGTCGACTCTGCGTCTGCTCCTAGTGACACACACACACTTTGCGTCACATGGTGTTGTTTTTTCAGTGTTTACAGGTTACGCTGTAGCCGCTCGATTGGTTTTGTCTCAAGGTTTGCAAAGACACAGCATCCTGAGAAGGTTTAACAATGTACAGGGAAAATAAGCCAATAGTCACTAATAGAAAATTTATTTATTTATTTATTTATTTATTTATTTATTTATTTATTAGCATTAAACGGCTAAAACTCTCATGGCTGCTGAAATGACAAAGTCGTTGCTTTCAGAAACGCACAAATGCAAATAAAATTTCTGCAGATTAAGCCATTTCAACTGGACGTAGCTGTACATGGGTATAATGTTTAAATCAAATCAAGTACTTTAAATCAAAAGTCAAATCAAACCTTTGGTTTGTATAATTGTGACACCTCTATATTATATATATTAGCGCTGGGTAACATAAAGAGATGTGTTTATATAGATTAATAAAGATAATTATTTATGACTTTCTTTTAATATATAGAGGCGGACCATATAGTCAGAACATACTGTATATTGATATAAAATATTTCAAATCAGTGATTATTGATCCTTATTAATAACAACTCAGAGAAAAAAGCTAAATTTGACCACTATATTAAACTTACTGATTCAAGGAGGAGCAGCATTGATTTTTTTTTTTTGCACAAACCTTGAGTTAAACTATCAATACTAAAGAACATTTTTTTGCTGTTATTGGTGATGTGGATATTGATGATATACATTGATATTGTTTTGTTGCTCAGGACTTCTATACACACACTTTTATTTCCTCTCCGCTGTGCTCGCTGCCAGGTCTGTTTGAGCAAGTTGAATATTCACCAAGGTTCCATTATTATATTTATGGCTCCTGTTGACTTATCATGTGTTTTGCTTTCTACACTTTTGTCAGGACGTAACACAAGGCAATTTGTCCTCCAGACCGTCCCTCTGCATTCCGTATACCTGCCGCCATAAGTGCACGTACCAGTTTTCATTTCCTAAGTTTAGGGAGCCGTTCGTACACAACACAAAGGACCACATTCCACTGTGAGGTAATCCTTACCAGTAAATGTCAAGCCCTGAGTTTCAGTCCTGCATGTGTTACGCTCCGTTTCCTGTCATTCACAGGAGGAAATGGAAATGAATAATGAGTTCATCACAATATCACAGGACTTTATTTTGTGTCTTTTTATATATATATTATATGTATTTCAGTTTGACGCTATGAAAGCGTGGCGATCACTATCCTTGACAGATTAGTGAATGGAGGAAAAAACAGTTTAGATTACTTTCTGTTTGTTTGAGCTCCTCATGCCGATACCAATGATGATACATATCTCTTCCTCGTCCCTTTTTTATACTTGGCCCTAATACTTTTCCATAGGTGGCAGTAAAAAATGCCTGTTGAAAATTGTAAGAATCGGAGAGAAAATTGACAAGCAGCAACTATTTTGTGTGAACTAATCATATTCTAATTTTAAATTACAGATTAATATTCTTAGAATTGGGCTGGTACAGTAGGGATGGCAAACCCCTTCGTGATGTAAGTTGGAGACAGGAAGTGCAACCCTGGTATAGATATCGTTTCAACACTTACCCGGAAGCTGTTCATATTAGCTCAAAAGCAGTAAAACTGTTACCTGCAAATCAGTTTTGTGGTATTACACAATTGGTCCTAATTACATTTAAAACGTATCTTCCCTCCGGTGCATGTTGTGGTGGCCGAGGAATGCAGAAGAACAACTCGGCTAATTTCAGTGACGCAACGTTGAGATCGCAGAGAACTTTGACCTTTAAATGGCTTCACAACACTTGCACGACGGAAACCGCTAAAGGCAGAGGTAAAAAAAATAATAATAATAATCCAGGACGTGGTCTGGTTTTTGTATGTTGGAGCACACGTTGAGATGAATCGTAGCTTGAGTCACCAGCTCTGTATTGGAAGAGCTTTTTTTTGTTTTGTTTAGTTTCTCATAGCTTTGCCTTGAACTGTTGTCTCAGCAAGACACACATGCATACTCACATTCATGCACACACAAACACCGGGGGGGGTAAAGCTGTGGCACGGCAGATGGTGTTTGTTATGTGTGTGTTGTGGGGAGGAGGAAGGGAAGGAGGGAGGTGTGTGTGTGTGTGTGGGGCGGGGGTCCTCATGTTAGGTTCCAGCTTATCAACCGTGTGTGTTTCTTTAGCCGAGTCCAGTCGAGCAGGTCAGCAGATAAAGGCTCATTTCACTGAGTCGCTGTTCTGAGGGCGGGGATCTAGTAGGAAACAGCTGCAGGTCCTCAGCAGCCGGAATACAGGCTTTTCCAGCCCAACTGGGTGTTGAAATTAACCCCCCACCACCACCACCACATATCTACGACACATCCAGCCCGAAATCCAGATCTTCAACAGACAGCCTTCAGTCGCACTGTATGGATCAGGACTGGAAATAGGTCACGCTCCTGTTGCTGCCTGCCTTCCACATGATCAGAGTGGCAGCGCGTTTTAATGAGCCCGACTCCGAGGGGGAAATACTGCACATTCTTTTAGATTCAAGTGGCTCCTTAAAGATATGAATCCAAATGATGCACAGCAGGATTAATCAATAGCTCCTTATCTAAGTCATTCTGTTAATATTCCCAACACACCAGGGTATAGTGTAGAGTTAAAAAACATCATTATTGTGAAAAACATTCTTGAAAATATCAGCTGAGGCCCAATTCCTTACTTTGTTTAGCTTCTTTTTTTACTACAATTATACATCGGCAAAGGAGGAAACACTGCGGTGCCATCTCTGTACATTTTGTTCTTGTCCGTTGAAAAGCTTCCATTTATCCCGACTTTCTTGACCCGCTCCTCTTGGGTTCTTATCCAGTGAGTCAGCTGCTCCATAGTAAATACCCTAAATTACCCAATAATGGCCTGGGTGTGTGTTTCAATCACTTCAGATCAGATTTTTATTTGAGACCAGATTGTTGACCTGACTGACAGAAATCTTGCTCAGCAAAACTGGAAAAAATATAATTTACTCAAATTCTTTTATTAAACCAGTATGACTACCGTATAACTTACATTTTTCCCAAAGTCAGATTACAGTACTTTAGTTTTTCCAGCGTATCGGGCCACTCCGATGCTGTTTTTACCTCTGACGTGATGTGTCAGTTCAAGATGCACAGCAGATGCAGCATCCTGTTGTCATGTAAATGGGTTTGTGTTCATTTCAGGACCCGGACCAGGTTACTCGGGTAACTGCTCTGGTCCTCATCATAAGCGACATCTCCCGTTCTAGTTATTAAGATGCTCCTCCTGTTTCTGTTGAGCTGGTTGCTGCGAGTGATATGGAGACGGCTTCAAACTGTGTTGTGCACATTTTAAATGTCATGTTGCTCTTATCAGCCCGTTTCAAAGTAAGTGAAAACACCTGTTGTGGGTGGACCACGGATGTGTACATATGTTCTGTTTTTTATCAAGGGCTTTAGGTCAGAAAACGATAAGTTGTGGAATTGGTTTAGTTTCGTCAAACGGCCACCAGCTTACCCTCAGAATTTAGATTGATTTAATAAACTCAACATGTTGTTTTCTGCTTCTCAAATGTGAACCGAGTCAGGACATGTCGTCACCGGCCTATCACAGGCTGTTTTTAGCAACCGGTGAACCAGCAGGTTGATTTACAGTTTGTTTTCCTTGCTCAGAGGTCTCTGAATGAGTTCCCCGCCTTGGTTTCTGATTCCCCGACCCCCCACCCCACCCCCGGTGTCTGTGCATCAGACAAACCACCAACCTTATCAAAACTCTCCTCTGGATTTTTTTTTTTTTTTTTTTTGCCTGGTCGTACTATTTCCAAAGGATCAAGCTGGAAAATATTTACCGTAATTTCATGACCATAAGGCCCAATGTACTAAGAGGCGCAGTCTCAGTTCTGTGTGTCATTACTGTATTTAACACACAAATAACACACCTAACCTAACCTGCTTTATTTAAGTGATTACAAAGTACTAACATATTTTTTAATCACGGCGGGCATGGCAAAACACACGACAAGAACACAATTGTGTGTATTTAAAAATAGAGCGGGGTAATGTCATGAATCAAACCATCGAAGTCCTCATCCTCTGTTTCTGTTTCCAACAGCAGCTAAATCTCCATCAAACATGCAGTTTATTCCGTGCGGCTCCTAAGAAATGAAGCTGAATTCTGCAAAAGCTTCAACAACAGTGTCAGCAGACATGTTCGTCCAAGCATCGACAATCCATTCACAAATTTTGGCGTAACTCGCCCGACGCTTCGATTTCCGTGTTCCTCCGTGTAGCTGATTTCCTTCAGTTTAAGCTGTGCTTTATCAGCGTGTCTCTTTACAACGATGTTCTGCATAACGCACATCCCCGTTATTTTATCTACAATCCATGCCCACACTTCCCCTACATACATACATAGGGCGCACCGCACATTTTGAAGAGCAGACTTTAGACTTTAATGTGCGCCTTATAGTTGTGAAAATACAGTATCTTTTGATCCCATAGAAACTAGACATATGCAGACAAGACAAGCGTGCCATGCTTTTGTCGACAAAAGAGCATTGTTTTTATTCATTTATTAATCACAAGTAACCTTTATATTATCCTCAAAATCATTTTAGATGGGAAATTCTGATCGCAGGCCAGTGAAAGTTAAACTAACACTGATATCAGTGGTAATGTTTAAAGGTAAACTGGCAAGCATGTGAATAGACTGGACTGTAAATCCCATTTTTAATAAAAGTCCAATATTCCAGCCTGTTTAGTGAAAGCAATATGAAGGTAGAAATACTCCAAAGTAAATTTCCGGTGGATTGTGATGTGATTATGTTGCTGTACCGGCGGGAAACTTCAGTCGGGACAGACGTAATATTTATGCTTGTATTTGGAGACAGTGTGATTATAAAGGAAATGATGGCAATGTTTAATTTTAGTTCCATGGATTAGATGTCCAGTTCCTTCTCCTTCAGCGTTGCATCTTTTGTTACCAGATGTTGCTTTGTTTTTTAAGGTTTCTGTTATAAATATGGTAAAATTGATGTTAAGATTGAGGTTTCAGTCATGAAACTTTTCACTTCTTAAGAACCGTTTTCCACACATGTTAAATTGACTTGACTTAATTGAATATGATGGTTTCAATGCATCCTGTTTTATCAGGCATTTTTTAACTCAGAGGTTTCGAGGTGATGGGTTTAAAGATATTGAGACTGAGATAATGTAAGGCTGTTGACACACACACACACACACACACATATATATATATATATATATATATATATATATATATACACACACACACACATATATATATATATATACACACACATATACATGTATGCACACACTCCCTTCCCCCATCAGTGGAATTTTGTTCCCAGGACTGCCTAGCATTCCATGCTGCTGCATCATGGGATGTGTGTCTGTGTGTGCGTGCGTGTGTGTGTGTGTGTGTGTGTGTGTGTGTGTCTCTACAGTCCTGCTGGTAAGAGATAACATATCAAACATGCTGTTGTTGTTATTGTGGCATTGAAAGATAAGGCATCTCTACCCTGCTTGTCTACTTAGACAGAGGTCTACTTTTGCATCCATGCACCCTTTCCTCCCTACATACTTGTGTGTGTGTGTGTGTGTGTGTGTCAGGGGGACCACCCTGCTGCTGACAAAGCCGTTGTCATGGTTATGCATGAAAAAGTAGGGGGCTGATTGTAGAGTGGAAAAAAAATGGAGGGATGAGGAGATGACTGTGTTGGAGAGAAAGTGACCGTGTTGACATTCGTCATGTTAAAGCAGGAATAGAGAGAGAGAGAGAGGAGGGTGGTGGTCGAGCGAGCTAAAGAGTGAATGAAGAGAGCGAGAACAACCCTGCGAAAATGACAAATACAAACTTTCTGATCTTTTCAGAGTGGAAAGTTCTAAAGCAGGGGTCGGCAACCCAAAATGTTGAAAGAGCCATATTGGACCAAAAAAACAAAAAACAAATATGTCTGGAGCCGCAAAAAAATTAAAAGCCTTATATAAGCCTTATAATGAAGGCAACACATGCTGTATGTATCTATATTAGCTATATTAGCCTACTATCAAAATGACTAAGTTGGCTACAAATACATAATGAGCCTTCATGATTGAATGTTTATTTTCCCTGCAGCGCATCCTGTAGAGAATGACGCACCACGTGACTACTCTTGTACGATGCCACCTCAAGTTTAACTTCATTACAATATTAATGAATTATGTTTCATTGCTTTGATGAAATTAAAGAAATCCGATTTTTGATGTCATTTTTATTTTGACAACAAAATGGAACGTGCATAACGTGCCCCTTATCTGGGCAACAAACAGAGTGCAATGAAACGCAGCCTGCATTTATAAAAATAAAACAGCAGCCTTTTGAAAAGGTAAAGTATATAAAATCAAATTAATACAGTTTAAGTTTGATTTCTGTGCAAATGCCAAGCAAGTCAGTGCAAGGGTAAAACGCAGCAGCATCCTCTTCTCTTTTGACACGCAACCAACGCAGCTATCCTGGGACCTGAGCAACAAAACACAATAATATCCCTAAGTGTCATTCCAAATATATACTGACGAAAATCAGAAATCACTTTATAAAAACAACCACTTTGTTACTAAATATGTGCCTATGACAGGATTGTGTTCTTACCCGTTTAATGTGACTTCTGTTTTCGGACATCACTAGTCTAGCTAGCTATCACTAGCTTCTCAACATCGGGCATGTAAGATGTAACTTTAATCTTGACGCAGGACTGCAAGTTCTCATCTGTGAGGCGGGTGCGATATTTTGATTTGATGTAGCCTCAAATGTAGCATGCCTTCCCTGGAAATGTCTTTGCCGGTTTGTTTACAACAGCCACCTGCCTGGCATCCCGCCCTGCTGATAGAAACGTGTGTCGCAGGCTATGACGCAAATCTTCGTTGACAGAAATGTTGAAATGTAATATTTATTCTACACATTTTTACAGCATTGGAAAACGTTAAGAATGTTTGTGTCATGTTTGTCCTCCTACAGAAACCATATTAAAACAAAAAATATATTTCCCTCCCCCATCTTTTTTCCATTTTCAAACATTTTTGAAAAAGCTCCAGGGAGCCACTAGGGCAGCGCTAAAGAGCCGCATGCGGCTCTAGAGCCGCGGGTTGCCGACCACTGTTCTAAAGCCTAAACAAACACCCACAAGTCTGCAGAGAGGTTCATTCTGTCCTGTGTGTGTGTGTGTGTGTGTGTGTGTGTGTGTGTGTGTGTGTGTGTGTGTGTGTGTGTGTGTGTGTGTGTGTGTGTGTGTGTGTGTGTGTGTGTGTGTGTGTGTGTGTGTGTGTGTGTGTGTGTGTGTGTGTGTGTGTGTGTGTGTGTGTGTGTGTGTGTGTGTACTTAATAATTAGCAACTACTGGCTACATAGCAACCAATTTTCATTCTTTTTCAATGGAATCTAGTCATAAAAAGCTGCAAAATGATTCCCGACACATGTGAACCCACAGGTATGCTGAGCTGTAAGAGAGAGGAGGTTTGTCTTCCCCAGGTGTGTTAATTCTGAGCCGTGAGTCCTGTTTTTAATATGCATAATCAGCACTTCCTGTCGCTTGCCTCTGCATTGTTGACATGTCACCTTGAACCGTACAATATAACTGGAACTGATATAGCTGAGAGGTTGTGGAAGTAAAACCCAAGTTAGGATAACAACCTGCCAGCCACTATGTAAACCTTGTGTGTTGAACACCTGTTGAGCCTGTTGAGTTGTCTGATATCTGAAAGTGTAGCTGCCATTACTGTCAATGTTGGATTATTGTTGGGATGCAGAACGGCACCTGTCAGACTAGTAATAGCATTGTTCTCTCTCTCCACAGGTGAGGCTATCATGGCTGTCTCCTTCACCGAGCTGCCCTCCTAGACTCCACCGACACGTAGACACACACACCTTCACGCCCCTGCCAGCCATACACACACACACACACACACACACACACACACACACTTTTGGCTCTTTGTGTGTGTGTTTGTGTGAGGGATGACAACCTCCCATCTGAACGGCCATGTTGCTGGAGAGGGGGGAGGAGGAGGAGGAGGAGGAGGAGATGAAGAGCTGAGGGGAGGCCAGCAGCACCGGGAGATGGCTGTGGACTGTCCTGGAGATCTGGGCAGCCGGACACTGCCCGTCAGAAGATCTGCACAGCTGGAGAAGATACGACAGCATCAGGTACACACACACACACACACACACTTGTGACAGGAACACTTTAACTTTATAAGGGCTGCAACACACAAATATCTCCAGATGATTTCTCAAGTGTTACTACGCATAAAAGCACTTCTGAGGTACTTGTACTTGAAGTACTTTTGGAGTATTACACTTTATGCTGTTTTATAACTTATAAACACTCTGCTTAAACTCAATAAATCAGTCTTTGTTCATCACTGTGTAATCGCAGCAAAGTAATGATTGGTACAAGTCAAATTTGTTAAATTGAAAAAGTAGTAGTGGGCTCTGGAACCCATCTTCTTGAGAGGGGTTGGACTCTCTATTTCTCTGGCGTTGCCCGCGGGGAGCGGCGGCGAGCTGGTGTGGGCTTGCTCATTGCCCCACAGCTCAGCCGCTGCGTGTTGGGGTTCACTCCGGTGAACGAGGGGGTCGCGTCCCTGCGCCTTCGGGTCGGGGACAGGTCTCTCACTGTTGTGTCGGCCTACGGGCCAAACAGCAGTGCAGAGTACCCGGCCTTCTTGGAGTCCCTAGGAGGGGTACTAGATAGTGCGCCATCCGGGGACTCCGTTGTTCTCCTGGGGGATTTCAACGCCCATGTGGGTAACGACAGTGACACTTGGAGGGGCGTGATTGGGAGGAACGGCCTCCCCGATCTGAACCCGAGCGGTGTTTTGTTATTGGACTTCTGTGCTAGTCACAGCTTGTCCATAACGAACACCATGTTCGAGCACAAGGGTGTCCATCGGTGCACATGGCACCAGGACACTCTAGGCCGGAGGTCGATGATCGACTTTGTCATCGTGTCATCTGACCTCCGACCGCGTGTCTTGGACACTCGGGTGAAGAGAGGGGCTGAGCTGTCAACTGATCACCACCTGGTGGTGAGTTGGATCCGCTGGCGGAGGAGGAAGCCGGACGGACCTGGCAGGCCCAAGCGTATTGTGAGGGTCTGCTGGGAACGTCTGGCGGAGCCCTCTGTCAGGGGGGTCTTCAACTCCCACCTCCGGGAGAGTTTCTCCCTGATCCCGGGGGAGGTTGGAGACATGGACTCCGAGTGGGCCATGTTCTCCACCTCTATTGTTGATGCGGCTGCTCGTAGCTGTGGTCGTAAGGTCCGTGGTGCTTGTCGCGGCGGCAATCCCCGAACCCGGTGGTGGACACCGGAAGTAAGGGATGCCGTCAAGCTGAAGAAGGAGTCCTATCGAGCCTTGTTGGCTCGTGGGACTCCTGAGGCAGCTGATGAGTACCGGCGGGCCAAGCGTGCCGCGGCTCGGGCGGTCGCAGAGGCAAAAACTCGGGTTTGGGAGGAGTTCGGGGAGGCCATGGAGGAGGACTATCGGACGGCCTCAAGGAGATTCTGGCAAACCGTCCGGCGCCTCAGGAGGGGAAAGCAGTGCTTCACCAACACTGTTTACAGTGCGGGTGGAGAGCTGCTGACCTCGACTGGGGATGTTGTCGGGCGGTGGAAGGAGTACTTTGAGGATCTCCTCAATCCCACTGTCACGTCCTCCGAGGAGGAAGCAGAGACTGGGGACCCAGGGGCGGACTCGTCCATCACCCTGGCTGAAGTCACTGAGGTGGTTGGCAAGCTCCTCGGTGGCAAGGCTCCGGGGGTGGATGAGATCCGTCCTGAGTACCTCAAGTCTCTGGATGTTGTGGGACTGTCTTGGCTGACACGTCTCTGCAACATCGCGTGGCGGTCGGGGACAGTACCTGTGGAATGGCAGACCGGGGTGGTGGTCCCTCTGTATAAGAAGGGGGACCGGAGGGTGTGTTCCAATCACAGGGGAATCACACTCCTCAGCCTTCCCGGTAAGGTCTATTCCAGGGTGCTGGAGAGGAGAATCCGACCGATAGTCGAACCTCGGATTCAGGAGGAGCAGTGTGGTTTTCGTCCCGGTCGTGGAACACTGGACCAGCTCTATACTCTCCATCGGGTCCTCGAGGGCTCATGGGAGTATGCCCAACCAGTCCACATGTGTTTTGTGGATCTGGAGAAGGCATTCGACCGTGTACCTCGTGGTGTCCTTTGGGGGGTGCTCTGGGAGTATGGGGTCCGGGGCTCTTTGCTAAGGGCTGTCCGGTCCCTGTATGACCGGAGCAGGAGCTGTGTTCGCATTGCCGGCAGTAAGTCAGACCTGTTCCCAGTGCATGTTGGACTCCGCCAGGGCTGCCCTTTGTCACCGGTTCTGTTCATTATATTTATGGACAGAATTTCTAGGCGCAGCCAGGGGCCGGAGGGGGCCTGGTTTGGGAACCACAGGATTTCATCTCTGCTGTTTGCAGATGATGTTGTCCTGATGGCTTCTTCGAGCCAGGACCTGCAGCAGGCACTGGGGCGGTTTGCAGCCGAGTGTGAAGCGGCTGGGATGAGAATCAGCTCCTCCAAATCCGAGGCCATGGTTCTCGACCGGAAAAAGGTGGTTTGCTCTCTCCGGGTGGGTGGTGAGTCTCTGCCCCAAGTGGAGGAGTTCAAGTATCTCGGGGTCTTGTTCACGAGTGAGGGAAGGATGGAGCGTGAGATTGACAGGCGGATCGGTGCAGCGTCTGCAGTGATGCGGTCGCTGTATCGGTCCGTTGTGGTGAAGAAGGAGCTGAGCCGGAAGGCGAAGCTCTCGATTTACCGGTCAATCTACGTTCCTACCCTCACCTATGGTCATGAGCTTTGGGTAATGACCGAAAGGACAAGATCGCGTATACAAGTGGCTGAAATGGGCTTCCTCCGCAGAGTGGCCGGGCGCACCCTTAGGGATAGGGTGAGGAGCTCGGTCACACGGGAGGAGCTCGGAGTAGAGCCGCTGCTCCTACACATTGAGAGGAACCAGCTGAGGTGGCTCGGGCATCTGCTCAGGATGCCTCCTGGACGCCTCCCTAGGGAGGTGTTCTGGGCATGTCCCACCGGGAGGAGGCCCCGGGGAAGACCCAGGACACGCTGGAGGGACTATGTCTCTCGGCTGGCCTGGGAACGCCTTGGGGTCCCACCGGAGGAGCTGGAGGACGTGTCCGGGGTGAGGGAAGTCTGGGAGTCCCTGCTTAGACTGCTGCCCCCGCGACCCGGCCCCGGATAAGCGGAAGACAATGGATGGATGGATGGATGAAAAAGTAGTAATAATGGAAAGATTTTAAATTGAAAAAAAGTTCCACTTCTTCCTTATCCTTACACTAAATTGCTTCATTCTGCATTTTTACATTGATTTCATCACTATCAATACACAGATCACTATCTGTTTTCAAATATTTTAATGAGATTGTTGTTCAGTGCGGAGAAATCTTAAATGAGTATGCAAATGTAGGAGTTAGCATACATTTCTAATACAGACAGCATTCTCCAAATTCTCTTGGAGATGTATAGAACGTAACAAAATGCAAATTGTGAAAAAATGAATAAAAAACAACAAGAAATAACACTTTAGAAATTCTTCTAAATTTACATACTTTAAATTATATAATTCTACACAATATCAACCAATTAATAATGCAGACACACACATGCTGCACAACCACACACTCACTAAACTGGGAAAGGGAAAAAAAAAATCACTTCCATACATAAAAAATGTTTGCATATGTCAATGTTTTGCACAGGTTTGGTGAAACATCACTAACATCATCCCCCTCTGATAATTCAGGGTCCAACATGTGACCGCAACTCATAAAGAGAAAATGTGACTGAACTCCCTTAATTTGACATTGATCAACTCCAAAGGGCAGACATCTATAGTCATTCCCTCTCACAACGTGCAGGGAAACTCGAATAGAACGGAGCGATCGTTGCAGAGTTTAATTAAATAATCACGAGGCTTCAATGAAACATGCATGTGTGCACCTGGCGTGAACTGTGTTTCTGATCCGTTTACGCGTGTGTGTGTGTGTGTGTGTGTTTTTGTGTGTGTGTGTGTCTCAGGAGGACCTCCGTCGTCGTAGGGAGGAGGAGGGGCGGCAGATGGACCTGAACGCCTCACTCCGACTCAAGAAGCTCTCCCAGAACCCCCACATCGGCATCGACAACCCCTCGTTCCTGCAGGACACGACGTACACGCCACAGCAGCCGCCGCTCGGCAGCCAGCACACACACGCGCTGCTGGGTACAACACACACACACACACACACACACACTAGTGACGGATGGTTTAGATTGGAGAAGAGGAGGGAAAGGAATGTAAGGAAGACATGTGTACCGTCAGGGAGGGAATTCCTCAGGGAGGGAGAGAAGGACATGAGAGGCTCTTGAGGGCGACTTAATTAAACCTTTTTTTGGGATTGTGATGTTAACACACACACACACACACACACACACACATAAATCTGAAGCCGTCACCCTCTGACCATTCCACACACGTCTCCCCTCTCCCGAGGTCATGGAGGTGACGGCCTCTTGTGTTTTCTTGCAGAGTTGGAGGAGTTGCTGCTGTCGCTGAAGCAGGTCCGCGGCTGTCTGTCCGACCAGCAGAGTCAGAACGACTTGGAGCTGGTTCTTGCACTACTAAACAAGGTAATAGAGAGGGGAATTAGAGCAGGGGTGGGGGGGAGGCCTTGGGTCATCATGTAATTGTGGTGTTTTTCCAAGGCTTTGTGACCTTTGAGGTAGGAGGTTGTCTGAGCTGCAGCTGAAGGTACAGTATGAGGAGAAACAGGATTTACCTGCCTGTAGTGGATATTCCTAAATTAGTTTTTATGTCTGAAGAGGACAACTAATTCACTGTCAGACTGTGTATGTTGTTACAGCTTCTTTACAGAATTAGCATACATATGTCTGCGTTTTAAATGTGGGTAAACTCAAAAAATAGGTGGTGGAAGGAGATTCTTCAATTAAGGGAGTTTTTCTGTCTCCAGGGTAGATTTTGAAAAAAAATTGTGTTAATATTTGTTAAGATTAGGTTGTAGTAGCGATTTAAAAAAATTAACTGTGTCTCAATGATGACTTTTTAATACTATTTTAGTGTGTTGAAAATAAATGTGCATGAATTTCACTGTTTGGGCTTGTCCCCATCCCACACTTTTTGACATAAAGCAATAAAAAATGCTAAATTCATTAAAGCTTTCTTTTGCATTTCCCCATAACAACTTAAAAGGGATTTTTTTTTTCTAAATCATATAGTTTTTTTGTGCAATTTGCAATTTATTTATATTTAAATATCTCATTATGCCATTACCGTCACGCTTAGTATTTTAGAGCAATAAAGTTTTTACAAACGGTTGTTTTTATTGTTACATGTAAAATAGAGGAACATTTACATGTGTAAGGTGTTGTATACATCCTGATCTGGGTGTTTATGAGGCATTATTACCAAACAAGTTACTATCTAGGTATTCATTAATAAGAAATTTCACTTTATTTACATATATTCAGTGTATATTCTATAGTAGAAAAACTCGCTTAATTGAAGCGTCCCCCTTGACTCCTTTCATATCATCAGCTGACATGTTTGACCTTTCTGTTTTGTTTATTTGTTTTCCTGGTGTCATATATGACGACACAAACTCATCGGGAAACAGGGTTAGTAAACCGTAGAGAGCAGTGATTAGCATGGATAGTTGCGTTAGTAGAACCGTGCAGTGCTGTGTGTGTATAGGGAAGGTGACGAGTGCAGTATTTACAGTGTTCGTGTGCTTTGAAAGCTTCACTCCAACTGGCCTTTCTGCACCATATTTTACCACAATATGCCTCCAGCTGCATCCGTTAACAGTTTGTGTTTCCCGTATCCCCCCACCACGGCTGTAATGCACAACGTTGTTGTTTCTTGATCAGAAAATGAATAATTAGGAGAAGAGATTTAGCATTTTTCCCTCCCACCGTACATGAAAATCTTCACAAAAAACAGTTTGACCCTGATTTGCCGACAGTTCCCCGTGTTCCGCTAATGAAATTTTCAGTCGTGTAAGCTATTTTTTTTCCTCTAGAATTTTCATGCAGTGGTTTCTTTGTCTGGCCTGGTCATGGTTGGTTAGTTATCAATGCTCCTGCTAAATGCCCCATTCTTCTGTTTTTTACAAGTGAACTGCAAATAATCAAAACAGTTTTTTTTTAGTTTTTTTTTTAGAGTGACTCAAATGTTGAAACAGTCGTTTTATGAGTAGAAACAAAAGTATAATGGTTCTACGATCTATTGACGTGGGGGGATGTTGATCTGCCTGATGGGACGCTGATGCTGCCCATGCCTTTTCTCCTGGTGTCTAGTCTGACTTCCAGTCGGCGCTGAAGATCCATAATGCTGTGGCCAACAACATGCACCGGCCCTCTCCTCCGTACCCACACACACAGCAGGCCCTGCAGCTGGCAACGGAGGTAACACACACACACACACACACACACACACACACACACACACACACACGGCTAGTCTGTGGACATCATTTACAAATATAAACTATACACTGCAAAAACTGAAATCTCAGCAGGTGAAAATAACTTTGTTTTTGGCACAATTAGTAAAATATTCATTAGAATGAAGTTGGATAATTCAGCTTATTTCAACTAAGATAAGTTAAGATTTCATTTCTTTTGCAGTGCACATTTAACGTCACCATGTTACTGTGAAGTGTGAATGACTTAATCATTTAATGCTGTGAGGACATCTCTGCAATACTTAACAATGTGCATTCACTATTCCACCATGCACTTCTATTTTATCTCCTGATTATCGCTTGTACATTGTGTTTAAAAGCACAAGCGTCTTCCAGATTGTAATTAAATGTACATTTTGCGTCTAAAATGCTGTCCTCATTATCAGCAACAACAAAAAATCAGTTGTTTTAGCTGTAAAATAGGAAAACGCATCATTTCTATTGCACAGTTTGACCACAGCAGACCCACAAACAGCAGTAGAGGTAACATGGTTATCCACATTAATACCGTTTTGAATTACATTAATGTTTTCCTTGTGCGCCGTGTTTACACACAGTGAAAACTTCAGGTCAGTGAGTGTGTAATAAAGAGGTTGGAAACAAGAGCTTCTCTGTTCAATTAGAGCTGAAACACAAGTTCTTACAGCGTGGTTATGTTCTGTATGTACACTCATATTCATGCCTTTTAAACGTACACATTATTTTGTAAAGGGAGCTTCACTCCACTCGTTTCCTCTTTTTTTTTTTAAGCCGTCAGATGACACGAACCAGTACCCGGTTGCTAAGTGAACCAGTATTCAGGACGCTGGTTCGATCAGAACAGTGTTGAGTTGGCCAACGTTCAGAGCCATTCATGGCTCATTTCAGTGGAATCCCATTATTTCTGCTTCATGTTTTCCTCTCCGCCCCCTGCCCTGTGTTTGGCTTCTAAAAAATAAAAAAAAGGTTCATACTGTAGTCCCAGAAACATGTTATTATTTCATTGCTAATGAAGTGGAGGAGGAATGATGAAAATGGTAATATGAAATGCTCATAAAAAGCAGAATTCCAGCTAATGTTTTTAAACACATTCCCTAGATTATTTCCTCTCTAATTACTAGTTTAAATCTGAAACTGGCTATGGTATATCATTTAGAGTCTGCCATAATATAATAGGGTTGTCTTCCATCCCTAGTGGCAAACCGTCTGTATGAACAGAAGGAATGATTACAGCAAGAATTTCACTGTTCATATCTTCACATGAATTGTGAACCTTTTTCTTTCAATGTGATAATATACTACATCAAAGATAATGATGCTGTGTTTGTCTCAGGTCAGAAATGTCATCCAGTCGAGTCAAAACAAAGAAGGTCTGGAACTCCACAGCCTGCTGTCAGACACACACATCCAGGTAGAGGCAATCACACAAAGAAGTTGTTTTACAGCTAGATTAACCAAGAATCAATTAGCTTTCACTGCTTCAACTGTGTGTGTGTGTGTGTGTTGCAGTCGTTGCTCCTGGCACACGACAGCATAGCGGAGATGGAGATGCAGCCTGAAGCGCTGCCCACACAGGGAGAGACGCTGACCCAGTGGGGAGGAGAGACCGTGAAGATAGTTCGCATCGAGAAGGCCCAGGACATCCCACTGGTGAGACTAACGCACCACACACACACTCAGGGTGATGGCAGTGTGTTGTAAAAACTAATGCATGACTCCAAACACACCAATGAACCTGCAGCATCTCGTTTCCAGACCAATAATGACGTCAGAACTGCTGTTTCTGAGTTTGAGGTGCAGGAAGCAGCACCTCCTCCATAGAGGGCGACTCCCAATTATCACAGATATGTGTATTTATAGTTTTGATGTGGTCGTTCCTGCCATCTGCAGTGCTGTGAAACTGTAAAATGCATCATTTCTATAGCACAGTTTGACCACAGTCGACCCACTGCATTTTTGTGAGGCTGAAATAGCCGTTCATAGGAGCCAGAAGTTGGTCACGCTATACAACTAAATATTAGTTTAGCGGCTCACAGGAATGCTAAATCCTGAAGATTTCTGAGATGTTTACACATCAGACACAGTAAATATTTGAGTTTGTAAAGAAAAATGCAGACATGTATTTACTTGTCTTCATTTTCTGTAAAATTTTCTGATTTAGGACATAAAAATGCATGTTCCCAATGCATTAAAAAAGTAAAATTACCATAAGGGTTTTTGGTTTTACTCATGTTTTTAAACACACTGCTATTCAGTCACAGCTCCAGGATTTTATATTATGATGATTGTTTAGTTACAGAACCAAAGACACTTCATTATTTGCCAAATGCCAAAAATGTCCTGTGGTGTAACCCTAAAAACCAGATAGCTTAACTTTCTTAAAAGGGTTTTAAGAAATGAAAAACACATGCTATAAACATCTTGCCTACATTGAGCTCTATGTAATTTAAAGCTTATAATTGGCCAGTTGCACAAGTTTAGACAATAGATCTCCACCACAGGCGTGGTGTTGTGGTTTCTTCCTCCAGTCAAATGGATTAGTTTTAGTGTGACTAGTCGCCCTGTGGAGAATTGACTCATCTGACCACCTTCCTCCGGATCAGCTCCAGACCTGCACTGGATGAGCCTAGAAAACTTACGGCTTTGTGTAATTAGTCATGTTGTATAGCAGGTGTGTCAAATGCCAATTTGATCCCATGTAGGCCAAACCTGTGACCTGGTTCCCTCTCCTTTTTATTATGTATAGCAAATATTCTTTATTCTTGAGGACCTCAGTTAGTTTAGGCAGTAGGTGAAGTTACACCTTGTTATTCCGCTTCATTTAATCAGTAGATAATGATTAGTAGTCGTATAAAACCGTAGCCCTTGCCATGTTTCTGTTCTCCTGCAGGGGGCGACTGTTCGTAACGAGATGGACAGCGTCGTGATCAGCCGCATCGTCCGAGGCGGCGCGGCGGAACGCAGCGGGCTGTTGTCAGAGGGAGACGAGATACTGGAGATAAACGGTATCGAGATCCGAGGGAAGGACGTCAACCAGGTCTTCGATATTCTTGTGAGTAAACGCGGCTCTTCTTCGGTGCATCGATTAGCCTATCCTGGAAGAGAGGGGGGTTCTGCCTCCTTTTTTTTCCCCCCCGTTAAAGTTTTTTTATGTAGTTTTATTCTTGGATGTGTCTAAGAACAGGAGATGTTGTGTTGCTTTTG
This sequence comes from Eupleurogrammus muticus, assembly GCA_036785175.1. NCBI lineage: Eukaryota > Metazoa > Chordata > Actinopteri > Scombriformes > Trichiuridae > Eupleurogrammus > Eupleurogrammus muticus. The sequence goes on along the minus strand of JAYKQN010000012.1, from coordinate 25,027,136 downwards.
TACCAACTGTAAAACCCATTGGGGCCAATCTGTGATTTGTGATTTTTGGGGCTCTACAAATACAACTGACTTGACTCAAAATCTAAATAGAAGCTGATAGGATGGAATAATATGTCTTTTTCTTTCTCACCAGGCGGACATGCACGGCCTCCTGACCTTTGTGCTCATCCCCAGCACTCAGGGAAAACCTCCTCCTGTCAAAGAGTCTGTGGTGAGTCCTCTACAAACTCTAGAAATAAGCACTGAGGACTGATACCTCACCACCTGTATTTGACTAATGCTCAATTTTTTGTATATGTATAAACGACTCTTCAAAAGTTCTAGAAAACACATTTTCCATTTTGTATTTAAATGTAAGAAGTTTCTAGTTTCATTAGACCCATACAGATATTTGACTGTATATATGACAGGAGTCATATAGAGTATAAATACGTCCTATTTCTCAACCCACATAGAAACACACACAGCCTGTATTCAGAAACTGGGCCTTAAAACAGGCAATCATGACTTACGTGAAGTTGTGACATCACAACTATACAGCCACCTCCTGTTCACAGCCATTAGGATGGATGATTAGTAGCTCTTCTACAGTAAAAGACATTTTTTTTGCTGGTTAATTGACCATTGTATACCCACTGTATATCAGCATGGAGGGAACCTGATGGTCTACACCGAGTTAGTCAGGACCTGATGGTCTAGACCAGTGGTTCTCAAATAGTGAGGCTCCATCAGGCGCGTTTGACCCAAGGGAGCATGTTTTTTTTTTAAATTTATTTTTGATATTTTTTTACTGTCCTAGAATAAAGTGCAATTGCACCTCCACTCCATTAGGGGGCAGTGGCGCTCTTATTGGCGGAGTGTGTGCAGGGAGCATACAGCACAGAGTATGAGTATGAAGTGTAGACACTAAGTGACACCATGAAAACATATTTAACAGGGATGAGAAGACAGGTGAAGAGAGGTTACAGAAAGATGATCCTACCTCTGAGACAGATGAGACGTTAAACTACGATAAATAAATAATTAACTCATTAAAAACTGGATCCGTGTCTCAGGTACACGTGAAGGCACATTTCGACTACGACCCGTCGGACGACCCCTACGTGCCGTGCAGGGAGCTGGGTTTGTCCTTCCAGAAAGGAGACATCCTCCACATCATCAGCCAGTCGGACCCCAACTGGTGGCAGGCGTACAGGGACGGGGACGAGGACAACCAGCCTCTGGCCGGACTGGTACCAGGTACTGAAACCTGGGGGGGGGGGGAAGGAGTCGGTCGTCGTAGCGACGTCTCTCACATTCTCTCGTTTTTTTTTCCCGACAGGGAAGAGTTTCCAGCAGCAGAGAGAAGCCATGAAACAAACCATAGAAGAAGACAAGGAGCCCGAGAAGTCCGGTCAGTTCCTGTCAATCATTCTGAGGGAAATGTGTTGTTCCTGTTTCCATACAGTTTTACACGACAAGATGAGTCGCCTCAGGTTATTGACGCCCAATTAAGATGATTGACTGAAGCGTATCGGTGCCATATGAGAAATATAAAATCAACATCCTGACAGGAGACTTTATATCATCTTAATTTTTGAATTTTGTGGTACAGCTCAAGCATTTAAAGGTTCCATTACGAACCAACTAATGTTGTTGTTATTTATCGATACCAAGGTAAAAGTATTTTTGTCCTAATCCTAGGTACTTGTGTTGTAACTCATCTGGGTTTTTTTGCAGGGAAACTGTGGTGCGCAAAGAAAAACAAGAGGAAGAGGAAGAAGCTGCTGTACAACGCTCACAGGAACGATGGTACGACCCAAACTTCATCAAATATTCATAGACTTCATATGTGTGAGAAAGAACGTGAATATCACTTTAAATTCTGATTAGTTGCCTGAGAAGGCAAACAAACTTGAGATTATATCAAATGTGAGTCATTCTGAGGTTTTCCTTTATATTGGATTGTGGAATTCTGTTCTCGTTTCCCATTGGCCCAGACATCGATAACGAGGAGATTCTCACCTATGAGGAGATGGCCCTGTACCACCAGCCGGCCAATAGGAAGCGGCCGATCGCCCTGATCGGTCCGACCAGCTGTGGCCAGGCGGAGCTGAGGCAGCGGCTGCTCAACAACCAGCCGGAACGCTTCGCCGGAGCCGTGCCCCGTGAGACCCCCCACACACACACACACACACACACACACACACACACACACACACACACACACACACACTAACCCGTGACCTGTGCTGCAGACACCACACGGAGCCGTAGAGAAGGCGAGCTGAGCGGTCGTGACTATCACTTCGTGTCCCGTCAGACGTTCGAGGCTGAGCTGACAGCCGGTAGGATCTCATCTCTTCCATTATTCCCTGAATCCGGCTTTAGAGAATATCTCGGCAAAAGTTTCCTTTCCGTTTTTCCTCAGGGAAGCTGATTGAGTCTGGCGAGTTTGAGAAGAACCTGTACGGGACCAGTACAGACTCTGTGAGGCAGGTCATCAACACTGGAAAGATCTGTGTGCTCTGTCTACACACACAGGTTTGTTCAACACACACACACACACACACACACACACACACACAAACTTTGTATATTAAGATAAAATATCCTTTATTGTCCTTAAATACCCACAACTGGTAAAACATAAAAAATAGCAGCGGTTGCACATTGGCTAATGAACTGCTCAGTGAAACTGCAGTAGTGTATTTACAGCATTTAATGATTTATTCCTTCACATTTCACTGTGACGTTTATTGTACACTGCAAAAAGTGAAATCGTAACAGGTGAAAATATCTTCTTTTTGGTACAATTAGTCAAATATTGAGCATGATTATTTAATTCCACTGGAAGATCATTTATTTATTTTCAATTTTTTGCCTTGATTTTAGTCAATAATTTTTTTTTTTTAGGAAAATGTGAGTGTTGTTGACCAAATTGACCCCAAATAAGGGAAAACAATATAATAATAAGGTAAATTAACTTTCATTGGAATAAGATAATTCTACTGAATATTGGACTCATTTTACCAAAAACTGCTATTTTCACTTTGTACTATTTTAGTTTTTGCAGTGCAAAGTTATCCTATTCCACTGGCAGTGGAATCTGTTATTTAAACAAATCAAAATTAATTGATTAAATTAAAAAAAAATTGAAATAAGGTAAATTATTTACCTGTGGAACAAGATTATTCTACTTAATGTCGGACTAATTGTGCAAAAAACCTGACTTCAGTTTTTGCAGTGAAGGAAGATGTCTGAAGGTTTTTGTGTGTGTGCGTGCACGTGTGTGTGTGTGTGTGTGTGTGTGTGTGTGTAGGCTCTAAAGGTGCTCAGGAGCTCAGACCTGAAGCCCTACATCATCTTCATAGCTCCGCCCTCCCAGGAAAGACTCAGAGCCTTGTTGGCTAAAGACAACAAGAACCCAAAGGTACAGACACGGATAAATGTCACTGATGTTGGCGTCCTTTTTAAAATGTCTGCTTCAATAACGTGTGTGTGTGTGTGTGTGTGTGTGTGTGTGTGTGTGTCCACAGCCCGAGGAGCTGCGGGACGTCATCGAGAAAGCGCGTGAGATGGAGCAGAGCTGCGGTCACCTGTTCGACGCCATCATCGTCAACACGGACCAGGACAAAGCTTTCACAGAGCTGCTGCGACTCATCAACAAACTGGACACTGAGCCCCAGTGGGTGCCCTGCTCCTGGCTGCGCTGAACACACACACACACACACACACACACACACACACACACACACACACACACACTCATAGACTAGACATACAGAGCCCACACGAGTGTTTTTTTTTACTCCGTGCTGCTGTGGTGAGAGTCACAACAGAGAATTAAAGCCGCTGTTGGGGGGAAAAAAACAATTTATATGAGATAACATTTAAATTTAATGAGATTTAATTGATAATAATCATTATTGTACAAGAAAAATTCTAAAAAAAATCACAAGATGAAGCTGTAATTCCATTAGAAAACGTAATTTTACTACATAAATTATAACTTTCTTCTTGTACTATTATGACTTGCATTGCAACACATTTTATTCTCAGAATCTTTCTGGTCATACTGGAACTTATTTCCTGATCTCATAACATTGAAAACTTGTGCTCCTACAACTACTGGAGGAGGTTTTTCTCAAAATATATCCACATTTCTGTTTCTCAGAATGAATTTTTCCCTAACAGGGGCTTTAACGGCTGGTGGCATCCGTAATGATAAATAGGTAGAATAGAATCGTATAGATTGGACTGTCATGAAAGGGAGGAAGTCCTCGACGAACCAGGCGGTTCCTCGCTGATCCATGACGTGACGTTCACGCGATTTCTGTCGTCATCACGATTCCTGATGAGACCAAAACATGGACCTGAAATACTGAGAAGTTCTTATTTTTTGTTTTTTGTTTTAATGTTGTCTTTTATGATGCATCGTTTGACTTAATCCTGTGATCATTTCAACCATTACGATTAAAAATCTATTTAAATTATGACCGTAAACTGATTTTTAGTTCTTGCAATGCAAAAAAATCAATGTACACGTCTGATTTTTGAATTCAACCTATATATATATAAAATGACTTATGCTGTGGCCTCTTGTGAAGAGCAAATGTGAAAATCACTGTGCTGAGATCTTTTTAACATATACACACACACACACACACACACACACTGATCCACTGCATCTATCGCTATGGTTGACACACACACACACACACACACACGCACACACACACACACAGCCTGTTTATTGGGGAATCCAGCGACTGATGAGCTGCAGCCTTACGCCCGTCTGACTCGCTTCTTCTCAAAGTCCACAGTCTGAAAACTAAAAGACGCAGCACTTCAGATCCCTTCCACCGGCTGACTGCTCCATTTACTGCCTGTTTCCTGTCTGATCACATTTTAGTAGAAATGACCTCTGAGCCTCTGAACCCTGAAGGGGTGAGCGGGGAAAGAAAACGTGAAGTTGTAGTTTTTTTAGTTCCTGATCGGCACATGATGCTGAATTTATTATATATTTAGTGTGCGTGCGTGCGTGCGTGTGTGTGTGTGTGTGTGTGTGTGTGTGTGTGTGTGTGTGTGTGTGTGTGTGAGAGAGTGTTAAGTTTGTGTGTGTGTGTGTGTGTGTGTGTGTGTGAGCCTGTCTTTGAAGACAGTGAAGTATTATTACGACCTGAAGTAGACCTGACACCATATCACTGTTATCACTGTGTAGAGCATTTATATATTTGTAATATTGAAAAAATAAATAGATTTATGAAGTCCAGAATGCACCAATAGGATTGCAGGTTTCCACCTCCCTTGCCTCCCTGCCATTGGTCCAGGAGGAAGAGGGGGGCGGGGCTAAGTGGAATTAACTGTATTTGAATGTAAAGTTAATTGACACCACTTCCTGTTTATCTGATATCACTTCTTCTTCCTGAGAAAATCTGCTTTTTTTGTATGAATATTCACAATGAATAAATAAATAGATTGATAGAAAATGACTCGTGTTTCTGTCTTTACTTGTTTTACTTCGTTATAATGTAAAGTTTTCATCATATATGCAGTAAAACTCCTGAAACTTCTCCATAAAAAATATTAATTCTCTTTTTTTGTTAATGTATGTTAATCATCCTTGTCCTTTAGTGTCTATACGACCATTTTTTGATTCAAGCTTTCTTAAAATTTGTTATTCAAGCCAAAGTGACTCAACCCTTTATTGATTTTTTCAGAGAGCCATAAACTGCCATAGAACACAATATACAACTCTCAACTTTTGACTCATGACTTTGACATTTAAAATTGGCAGAATTCTCCTTTAAAAATGTCAAAACCAACAGGAGACAATAACTTTATTTTTCTTCTTTAACCTTTATTTTTTGATGTTTTAGTTGCCAACACATGCTGTCATTGTTCAATAAACTTTTCCACAGCAGATTTATTGGCAAGTCATGGTAGGAAAGCAGAGCTGTCAATCATTGATAGGGCTGCACCCATTAAGGTCCTCTAGTTCCAGCGGTTCAGTTATAAAACTTTATTTAGAAAGAATCAATGAACAGTAAGTTATATAGGTCAGTGACAAATCATGTTTGGCAAGATGGGGGAAAAAGTCCAGAACTTTTTGAAATACAGCTTTTAAGAGGCGTTCACAAGTCTCTCAAAATGTACATGTTGTTTTCATGTTGTTTTTTTGTCATATAAAAGTATTTGTTTTTACAAAAATCGTAATTTTGTCAAAAAGAACGATGAATTTTAAATAATAAGTCCACCTAGAATATAAAATTAGTTGATATGTGTTTTTTTATTTTATTTTTTTTTAATCTGGTACCGAGTTTTTAGGATTACTCCATATGAAAGGTTTATCATTGACCCATATACTTTAAAACTCATGTTTTATTATCACCAAGTTTATAATTTGTACTCTGATTTCAGTGTTTTGTCAATGTATGTTGTATGTACATTTTTTTTAAGTTTTAAGTAAGGATTATAGACATATAAAAACTACATAATACATACAACTGCTATGAATACTCTTATATCATGATAACTGTCTTTATTATAAGCTTCTATTGCAACTCTATTTAAACTCAAGTTCTTTAGTAGTATTTTACTAGTACTTGTAGTAGTGTTATCTATATATATTTCATAATCTGGCTCTTTATATTTATATTTTATTTAAGAGTTTTTTTTCCCTCTGGTCAAGGTTTATACATGGAAGACATATAGTGGTAAGTGGGTGTTCAGTGGGTGCTGATATCCTGTCTGTGTTGATAGTTTGGTTAATTAAGGGTTTTTATGACCTACTATAAAAGACTTAGGAAGTCTTTAAATAACAAGGAATGCCGGTATTTAATTGTGGCGTGTGAGTGCAGTAGGAGCACTTTAAAACGTATGTTTACAGGCGTCCACATCAAATGAACCGAGAAAAGGTCGCGGTGTAATAACGGTGTAGTAACAGCAACCGGCCACAGGGTGGCGCTGCCACCCAGATGAATGATGCCAGGCCTGAACAATGTCCACTGCTGCCATGCGGCTCAACTTCCCAGTATCACTGTAGTTAAACACATTCAAACCTTCGGTTTAGAGACGTGGTGCTGGAAAGCTTGGCTGTTTCTAGTCTGATCGTTTCAAAATATAAAGAACATTCAGAATCAAGTCTTTCCAAAAAAAAAAATGATCTCCACCTTTTACTCCTCCACATGGGCTGGAATCAGCATTCACTTTCCCCCTAAATTCCTCTGTAAAAGCCAGCTTCATTGGACTGGGCCAGGGAAATATTTCCATTCTTCAAGGCGACCAGCGGCCTTCATAAAACCTTCCAGACCTCATCATATAACACAGAGAGATATATTCAGTGGAAACAACCACTTCATCATTATTTTTCTTTTTTTCGTGCATCTTTTTTTTCTTTTTTTCATGCAACTTTATCAGCACTTCAGTCATCAGTTGCAGCTAGTTTGCATTTGGCCTTTGTGGCTTGCAGATCTGAGCTGATCTTTGGTTTCCTTTTCAACCTGTTTGAAGAGCGATCAGAGAGTGTTGAGCCAAAGCAAGAGAAGCATCCTCCAACACTCATCTGCATCGGCTAATGTGGACAATTCACGACTGAATGTACCCTAAACCCGAAAAGAGGAATCGCAAGTGTTGTCCTTGATTTATCAATGAAACAAGGTGAAACATGTTTTCACGGCAGTTTCCTTTCCTTTCAACAAGGAAGGTGTTTAACAGGCAAATAAACTATATAGGATAACTTATCATTTATATATAATGTACACCTAGCCTAACTAAACTTTATATAAGCTGAATAACATGTTGTTATTTAGGGCGACACGGTGGTGCGGTGGGTAGCACTGTTGCCTCACAGCAAGAAGGTCGCAGGTTCAAGACCCGCCTTGGGCCTGGGTCTGGGGCCTTTCTGTGTGGAGTTTGCATGTTCTCCCCGTGTCTGCGTGGGTTTTCCCCGGGTACTCCGGTTTCCTCCCACAATACAAAAAACATGCTCAGGTTAATTGGTAAACTCTAAATTGCCCATAGGTGTGAGTGTGAGAGTGAATGGTGTGTGAATGGTGTGTGTGCCCCACGATTGGCTGGCGACCATCTGGGGTGTATCCCTGCCTCTCGCCTTAACGCGCTGGGATAGGCTCCAGCAGACCCCTGCGACCCCGAAAGGGAATAAGCGGGATAGACAATGGATGGATGGATGGATGTTGTTATTTAGCCTAATTTAAAAAATTAAACTACTAATAATGTCACTTACAAAAGCACAGAGCAGTGTATCCTATAAAGATAATATACAACTATATTATTCATTCAGTTAATCTTCAATCAATCTTTATTAGTCACTGTATAATCACCGTAAAATATTTACACGTCAATTCTGCAATATCATAAGCAAAGCAATGATATTGCATTATAAAAAATTATAAACTAGTTACTTTATTGGAGTGATGCTTTCTTTATATTATGATACACTGTGATAAATTATTTGATGTGTTCTGCCTAAAGAAGCTCACTTCTAAAGTCAAAGCAAACATAAAAACGTTTATTTTATAGGACGATGCAGTCATTCAACCGGATGATAACTATCTTGTTTCTTATAACTCTTTGGCTGCTCCATTCTGCCTGGCGGTGACGTCAACCTCAGAGAACGCTCTTCCAAATTTAAGGCCTCTAATTGGTCAATTTATTGTAAAGGGGCGGGAAGCTCGCTTCTTGTAGTAGCTGATTGGTCGTTACGCCTGCGAGTCACCGCCCCTCCCTCCTCTCTCCCCGCCCCCTCGCCTCCGCTCTCACGGGCAGGTTTGATGTAGAGACGGAGAGGAGGTGAAACAGACATCATGGAGATGTAGAAAACAACGGAAACAAACATTATAACTTTTCTTCTGTCTTGCTCTCGGGAAAAAAAAAAACTTTTTTCTGCTCCACTCTTGTTAAATCTACTTGTTTTTGTTCCCACGCCGGTTTCGCTGCTTTACGGTCCGGCTCGTTGTATCCTTGGCAACGTGAACAACTGTCCTGCGAAGTTTGGATCAAGTGTTTTTTTTTTTATTAAGCTCCAGCCGGAGAAACAGGCGAAAAACTGGATATTTACCCGCTCTAACTAACTGGATATCACTCCGCGCTGCTACACGGACGCTGTGGGAAGTTTATCGAACAGTTTGTGTTATATTTAAACTTTTTTTAATTCTTTTTTTTTACTTAAAACCCGCTGTTTGATGAAGAGACGCAGCGCGAGACAATAGTGAGACAGAGGGAGGGAGCGGGAGCGGGGCTCGTGCGGGGGATCGATGCCTCGCGGGGGCTTTGTTCTGTCCGCTGTGGAGACCTGCCGCGAGCCCGCTGCCGATATCGATTGATTTATTGATTGGTTGATCGATCGGAGGCAGCTATGGATGTGACTCTGTCCGAGCTGCTGGCTTCTTTCATGGAGTCTCCGCTCGTGGTCTGGGTGAGTGGGACCTGTTTTCTTTTTCCTGGCTCGATAATAGAATATCATGAAAACACACAACTTTCACCACTTATGTTTCATTCTATAATAAGTTTATCATTTGCATCATTCAACTCCCCTACAGGAGACTTTTCAGATGCATATAACATACTCTACGTTGAATAATAGGACCTGTTCAATTATCTTGTTAAAACTACAAACTCCTTATTTCTCATTGAGAAATATAATGTATGCATATGGACTATAATGAACCTGCTGGACATTAGAAGTGTGTTGTTTGTCGTGAGGCTTTAACATCACACTTGTATAAGGATCAGTGTCAAATAATGTTTGGAACGATGAGAAAGTCCAAATATAGTATTGGGAAGCATTCATCAGGTCCCTCAAAATGTGCATTTAGTGGTTGTGTTGTATTAAAACTCACGATTTTGTGATTCTATTCTTTTTCTAACACGAAATGTCAAATGGTGTAACCAAAAAATACTGATCCACTTGGAATATAAAACTAGTTGATAGCATGTGTTTTTGATGTTTTAAAACTTTTTAAAACTATGTGTTCATGGTGACACCACATGACAGTTTTGGCATCGCCCCATGAATCAAATATTGACCAGGATTGGCTCCGAGCTATCTGTGACATCACAAACCGTGAGCTCGCAGAGAATGTGAAGAGGGCGTTCAGGTGTCAACCTCTGCACCTGCATCTGGACAGCAAACATTAAATTTCATGTTATTCTGTGTTTCACCCAAGTGAAGCGTCACGTTTTGACTGATCTGATGAAATATGCCGTGATGGTGTTTGCAGGGACTTTCCACCTGTTTAATTTCACATTCGCGGGCTTCGCTGGTGAAACCCAAATCCATGGAGCAGTTGTTCATCACCCCTTTACGCTCATCTGTGATGCTCCAAGTGTCCCGGTGATAAATCGTATCTGAACGTGCTGGAACTCATTCCAAACCTCCATGAATTATTATTTCTTTCAGGCCGACGCAGCAAACCTCAAACTGCAGGTTTGTGGTCTGGTGATGTTTGCTTTAACGAAGGGTTCCTGATGCACGCCGCTGCAGATAACAGTGTCTGTGGCGTGTGTCCAGGGTTCCCACACCCCCAGCAGAGCTCTCAATAGCTTGTCAAACTCCGTTTTGTGGCGCTTCCTGTTCCTGTCCTCATCATATCCTGTTGACCCGGTCAAAACCACCTATTTTTCCCGTCTTTGTTGGGACACGGACGCAAAACACCAATTAAAGGCGACACGGGTCAACTTTCACCTATTTTTACTTTTTTTTTTTTGAGTGTTAACAGGAGTTCAGGAGACGGCCCCCCTGTGTGTGTGTGTGTGTGTGTGTGTGTGTGTGTGTGTGTGTGTGTGTGTGTGTGTGTGTGTGTGTGTGTGTGTGTGTGTGTGTGTGTGGGGGGGGGTAAATGAAAGAGCGGGCTGGCCCTTACTAAAGGGCCTTAATCCTGGATCCAGTGACCAGCAGCCTGTGGTCGCACTGGGCAGCTTCCAGCTGTGAGGTGTTTCTGCAAAAGCCTCTGAATTATTCTACTGCGCTGCACGTATTTCTATATTTTTATTGTTTGGTGTATATCCCTGTAAAGATGTCGGACAGAGCCGTGGAGGCGTCTATATCTTTAAACGTCTATAAAGCTGCGGTTTTTTCCCCCCTGGATCCTGAGAAGGCTCACATGTCTCTGGAAATACACAATGTTTTCCTCCAGAGTTGAAACTCGTTGCGGAATGGCTCAAAATTAACCTGTTCAAATCTGAAATGTGGGCAGCATTGAGTTTATTCATATATCGCATGAGAAAACCTCAGCTCCAACACTGAATATAGTATTTTCATTCATTACAGTCAGAAAATAGTTTATTATAATATCAGTAGTCGGGCTGCAACTAACGATTTGAGCTGTTTGTGTGATTATTTAATTGGCTGATTACAGAATATATTCTTTAGGTTCTGGATTTTTATGGACTAATAATTCATCTCTGAACTCTGATCTTATTAATGATTGACTTTTACATTGCAGATAATTTAGCTTATTTCAGTTTTTTTCCTGATTTGGCTCAGTTTGGGCTTGGTTTGTTTTAAATAAAGTCATTTTATCTGTAGCAAAATGCAATTTTAAAATTCTTTTTCAATATTCTAACTCTATCTGCTGTGTAGCATCAACATGAATTGATTCGGACTCTTCTGTATTCACCTCACATGTTGTAGATTTATTTTTGATTCGAGGTTTAGGTCTGTTAACCTTTGTGGTTGTAGAGATATTCCATAATTATCATCATTTATAACGGGAAAACTGAAAAAAAAAAAACAAGCCTGTGGCCTAAGTGGTTAATGATTTAGTCACATTAGAGTATTTAAACCCCAAAATGAGCGAATTGGAAGCAGATTCCTTTAGATGTAATTGTCTTTAATATGCCTGGCTGGTTCTTTTAATTTGTCTCCTGTTTTATATCTGTAATTACGTGTTCTTTTCTACCCATTCTGCTGCCTAGTCAACCTTCCTCGTTAAATCAAAGTTAAATAAATATATACTTGGGTTTGTAGATCTCAGAATGTGGATTACTTTTTTAGATTTTGGGTAACGCAGGGTCAGATTTCTGTGGTTCCAGTCGTGGAATTCTCTTATTTAACGTGGATCCGTCACATCTGGCCCACGCTTCCAGCCTCCTGTGAGCTGAGTCAGTGTGGACGGGATCTGGTTTGAGTTTTCTGGTAGAAGCTGACATCACCCTCCTGATGATGAGTGGTATGGTCTCCGTTTTATAAAACCTGCTATTTAGCTCTTTAAGCCGTGTGGTTTTATGCCTCTCCAAGTTGACCGGAACGTCACCGCTTAGAAATGTAGGAAGAAGGGGGGAAAAGGCCGTGATATTTCTCAGTGTGACGACGGGTTTTCCTCTTCTCTGTCTCCAGGTGAGTACGCTGGGTCCGTTGGGCTCAGCGGACGGCGTGGGCTCTGACGAGCGGGTCGGCATGTTCATGGAGCTGGTGGAGGGCGTCTTCCTGCACAAGATCATGACCCACATGTAGGTGAAGCTGCAACCCCCCCCCCCCAAAAAAAATAAAAAAAACGCCCTTATGATGTGTATTTTAGTGTGTCTGGACGGATGCGAGAGCAGTAAGTAAATGAGTTAATCTAGTGTTTCCTGTGTGTGTGTGTGTGTGTGTGTAGAAGTGTGTGTGTGTGCGCGCCGCCACATCCTGGCGGTTGATGGTTTCAGGTCGTGTCGTAGATGTCAGAGCAGCAGCAGAAAACTATGAGTGGAGGGAGTTTTGAGTTTTTACAGAGTGTGAGTTTTAGAATCTGCTGCGACGAGGAAAAAATAAAATCAGATGTAGATTTAGATTAAGGACGACGTCACAAACATAACGTGGTGTAACCCTAAAAACTTTGCAGCTCCATAACAGTACACACAATAGAAAAACTGTTAATAATAATTAATAATAGAATATAAACTAATAATCATAAGTTGATTTTATCGGTTGTAGATATATAGGACTATGTCAAAAACATCATGTTAACTTGATAACTTGGTACCATCAAATTTAACTCTTTTAAGAGGGTTTTAAGAAAAAAATAAATGGTATCAACTAGTTTATATTCTAGGTGATCATTCTATTCTTTTCATGTTCTTTTACAATGTGTAAAAATGGTACAAATAAACTAATTAGATCTATAGAATAGAAAGCCTTTATTGTTATTATATATGATGCATATTGGTCCATAAAAATACACACATTAAAAAAACCATATAAACATATGAGATAATATACACCTATAAACTTATGGGGCAATATATAAAATGTCATACGCTGTAACCGTAAAAACTTGATAATAGATAGTTTAGAGGTTTTAAAACCATGTTATTAACTAGTTTTATTTCCTAGATGGTTTCTTTGTGTAAAATTGATCTTTCTTTTTAAGTTACAGCGTTTGACATTTCACGTTTAAATAGAAAAAAGGTCCATATAAAGTAATTGGGTCAATAGAATTGGAAGCGTTTACTGTTATTATACACAGTAAAGAGACATTTTATTACTGTGTGTTTTATTATGGAGCTGCAACAAAAAATAAAAGAATATAAATATTTATACATGTGAATATATAGGTTGTCGGTATATGGGAATACATGCTATTAACTAGATTTGTAATATATATGTGTGTTTTTGAGAGACCTGTTGAAGGATTATGAAACTGTGTTTTATCTTTTATTTTGTCATTTAACACTTCTCGTGCTGTAATAAGAAACCAGGCATCAGCTCTACAGACAATACATGGAGGTGGACTCAGTGAAGATCAGGGCTGGAACTAACAACTATTTATTAGTTGATTACGCTGAATATTCAACAGAAAATGTCTTTTTTTGCCCACAACCCACAGATCATCAATTTACTATTATAGAAGAATAAAGAAACCAGGAAATAATCAGAGAACAGAAGCTTCTTGAAAATGACTCAAATCCACGAAGCGCTTATCTATGTAGTTTCAGATCAATGTGATAGTTGGTAATAATCGATTAATGCTGCAGCTCTAGTTCTATCTGTAGTAGGAAGCAGTTTGTGCTGCACGTTTAAGTTTTGACATTTTCTTCCATCAGAATAGTTTGCTGGGGGTCTGTTCATCTGTTAGTTATTGTCTGCAGCAACAATGATAAAACAATGGGGGTCGTGCTATTGTTCTGTGGCTGTGGGCTGGGGGCTGACCGGGGGGTTTATGAGAAACTGGGTTAGAGAGGAGGAGGAGGCCGGGGGGGAAGGAGTGATCCGGCCCTCAGAGGCAGTCGGCAAAGCAGTCAGTCAGAGGAGCAGTCGGCCGGTAAACATGTCGCCCGCACAGAATTCGGGTTTTTGTTCAGGATGAACAAAGTAGAGAAGTTTCAATCAGACGGGTTGATCATTCTGTTAATTAAAGGCACAGGACAAAATCATGTGAGGTGAGAGTTGTTAAAAAGTGGAAGTTAGAGGTTATTTTATCATTGAAACTGATGCAACAAGAGATTTTAGCTGCAAACTGGTTCTACTGCTCACTAACAGATTTAAAACCTGATTTTAATAATGACAGGAACTCATGTGAATAACATCTAAATAAGCAAACGGTGTCACCTAGGTCAGTGGATCTCAAAGGGGAATCTTTTATTTCCACTATAACTCCTTCCAAAAGTTGCACAACGACGTGACCATCGTTTGACGCACTTTTTGTGTAATAATAAAACATCTGAAAGCAAAATCTGGAACCAGATGGACGACCTGGGACAAAAAAAAAAGAATTTATGAAATGGGAGTTTGTGGTCGAATCTGTGTCAGTTTAGGGATCCTCATTGTGAGAAGATTTGCATAATTGGATATTTAGGTTTGCATAATTGGATATATAGAATAGAATAGATTAGAAAGCATCATTATACACAGTAAAATGAAAATTCACACAGTAATATATGTGAATTATATATATATATATATATATATATATATATATGTGTGTGTGTGTGTGTATCTTGTCAAACATGATTTGTCACTGACCAACATGCATTTACTCCAATATATATATATGTGTATATATGTGTGTGTGTAATAGGTTTGCATAATTGGATATTTCTCATTATATAAGAACATGAAACACACATTTCTCCATGTATGCAGATATAAAAAATACACAATTAAAACCTACATCTACAAAGGATTGATGGGTATAATGTGTGTTGATGAGTTGATTGAATCTCATCACTCGACTTAACGTATAAATGCATTGATGTGTTTAAAAATAGCTGCTTGAACCATGAATATATCTTAATGTGTTTAAAGTCTCTTCACTGTTTCCATAGAAGTGACTTGAGCTCAAACTGACGTCAGGGTCCATAGTGGACCAGCAGGACCGCGTTGTCCCCCTTCTGTTCATATGCAGATCAGCCTGGAACAGGCCTGCATGTCAACATGTGTACACGTGGATATAAATCCTCCTCCTGCACAATAGAGCAGCAGTGTGTGTGTGTGTGTGTGTGTGTGTGTGTGTGTGTGTGTGTGTGTGTGTGTGTGTGTGTGTGTGTGTGTGTGTGTGTGTGTGTGTGTGTGTGTGTGTGTAATGATCTTTGTCTTAAACAGCCACTAATAACGTCAATCGGCTCTTTTTTTTGTGTGTGTGTTTGTTCGTCTCCATAGCGACCCCAGCCCAACCAATCAGAGGCTGAACAAGAACGTGAACAATGACATGGCGCTGCGCCTCCACAACCTGACGGTGCTCACCAGACACATCAGGACGTACTATCAGGTGCACACACACACACACACACACGTCAAACCGCATTACAATAAAAAATAGTTACTGATCTGAGCACCATGTGTGTTTATTAATTTTTAACCCACGCAAAGGGTGAAACAATCAACTACAGCTGCAACTACGGGTTATTCTGATAGTTAATTAATCTGTCAATCAACGAAACGATTAATTGATGAAAAGTTTGAAAAGTTTAGTTAGTTTAATGCAACCTAGGCCACCAGTCCACAACCCAAAACACATTATTTTACTATAATAGAGCCATAAAATAATCAGATTTGAGAAGCTAATAGATTATAAATAACTGGTGATGAATGATAATAATACAGTTTTTCACCCAAAACCGTAAATACAACAACAATTTTTATACCAGAGTAAAGACGCAATACTGGAAAAAGACGTATGGTACCTCCACCGTAAAAAGTTAGTCACCTTAAATGTTAAAATGGTTTCGCTGTTGTTTTTGTTCTTCTTCATCTTAAATGTGTTAGTTGGTGGCAACTCGTCAGTGAACCAATAAATCAGTTTATAAACTGCTGTTCAATAACTCTTCAGTTGCTCAATCGGCCCTGTTGGAGATTCTACAGTGACTGCTTTGTGTGTGTGTGTGTGTGTGTGTGTGTGTGTGTGTGTGTGTGTGTGTGTGTGTGTGTGTGTGTGTGTGTGTGTGTGTGTGTTTCAGCCATCATCATTGTCATGTGTGTATCTTCTGATCACTTCCTGAACAGGCCCTGCAGGCAAAAAACACACACACACAACAACACACACACATCCACATTCCTGAATCGAGTGTGTGTGTGTGTGTGTGTGTGTGTGTGTGAGGGAGTTGGACTTTTATTTTGAAGATATTCCCCAGCTTCCTCTGAGCTCTCAGAGTTATAAGAAATGATGTTTTCTGCCGCCTTTTGATGCTTTGCTGAAAGCAGGAAGACGTAAGACGATAAGCGACACCTCTACGTGACCCCCCCCCCCCCACCACCACCCCACCCCCCGCTGTTTCTGGGCCCTTTGTGGCCTTTTACATGCAGTAGTAACTCAATAAGGTTCATGTGCAGCAGCATGATGGTCTGTAAAACACAGACTCAGTCGGGGAAATCAAATTTAAATAAAACTTAAGTCTGGTAACAACTTCCCTTCAATGCATTTATGTATGATTCAGTTTTCTGCTTCAAACCGGGAAACTAATTTTATTGTGAAAGTCATTATACAAAAAAAAAAGAAAAGGTCAAGAGAGAACTGATTATTTTTGCCTGTTTGGCAGAAATCTGAGAACTTTGATGTGGAGAAACTGAAACAGGAACAGCAGAGAGGCAGATTGAGATGCATCAGGATGGTTTTAACCTTCTTTTTTTTTTTTCTCCCCACACTATAAAAACATGTTATTAGACCAGGCTGAACACAGCCTCGCTTTATACAGGGTTTCCATAGCTTAACAAAGGCCTCCTTTTTTAGGGCCTTTATTTAGCCTGGAATATTCTCACGTTTGATTCAGTTCAGCACTTCCTTAATCCATCCTTCAAATTCACCAAGTGACGCGTGTTTCCGTTTCCCAGTAAAATAGAGAAAGGAAAGGTCATTACCAGTGTGACGGCAAGGTCGTAGAAGGAAGAGCGTTTACCATCCTAAAACATGAGTTTTATCCATAAATCCCATGTTAAACCTGAGCTCCAACACTAAATAAAGTATTTTATCTGTTCCTGTTACAGCATCAATATATATCATCAATATCCACATCATCAATACAATAATAAAATAGTTTAATATAATATCAGTAGTAGCTGCAACTAACCACTATTTACAGATTTATTTAGATTGGAGCTGTTTGTGGGATTATTTAATTGGCTCCTTTATAATCTCCTTTTTAAACATTTTATGGAACAATAATTGACCTTTGAACTCTGATCTTATTGATCATTGAACTTTGCATTGCAGATCATTTAGCTTAAAACACAGCGTTGTATTTTTTTTCCCTGCAATTTTCTAACTACATTTAGGTCAGTGACAAATAATGTTTGGCAAGATGAGAAAGTCTGAAACTTTTTAAAATGCAGTTTCAGATTCATCAGGTCCCTCAAAAAGTCCACTTCTACTATTTGCTTTTACAAAAATCACAATTTTGTGCACTTTTTTTCCCTTTGTCAAACATCACATGTTGTAACCGAAAGAGAATGATGCAAATTAAATCCGACTAAAATATAAAATTAGTAGATAATGTGTTTTAGTTTTTATTTTAAAAACCTTTTTAATACAGTTTTTAGGATTACACCACATGGCATTTTTGTTCTGTAACAGCAAGTGATTCTGACTCTCCTGTCGTCACTTCACATGTTGTAGATTTCTTTCGATATCAGGTTTATTTCCATAAATATTTTTGGTTTTATGTATATATATTTCATATTTATAATCTTTTAAAGCAGTCAAACTGAAAATAGACCCAGAGTTTAACTGGTAGAGTTCAACAATCGTCTGGCTGTGTACCATCACTTTCCATAACTGGAAAACACGCCATGTAAATTAGGCTCCAACAAACGTGTGCGTCATATGTTTTAGCTTTTGTGTGTGTGTGTGTGTGTGTGAGATGTCCTGTGACCCCCCCCCACCTCCTCTATGATAATTAGATGCATAAATCCTGTGTGCATCAACACAAAACTAAGTTAGTGTAAATCGGCGATAAGAAGCTATGATTTGACCTCCTGACACACACCAATAACCTGAACCCTGCTGCTGGGTGTGTGTGTCGTTTGCATAAAGTGTGATAAACCTGCATGTCCAGGTAACACACACACAAACACACACACACAGATGTTTTCATTCACTTTTAGCATTAGGAACGTTATGCAAAACGACATGTTAGACAAAGGTGTGTGCGTGCATGAGTGAGTGTGTGTGTGTGTGTGTGTGTGTGTGTACGGTGTGTGTGTGCGTGTGTGTGTGTGTGTCTGTGTGGGGGGGTGTCTTTATTTATAATAAAGCTTCAAAGTCCTTTTCTGAAATGAAAAATGTCTTTTTAATCCTTTTGGATCACATCTCTCATGTCACATATATATAAAAAACAACCTAAAAAACAAAAGCTTTTTTTGTGTTTTTTTTTATATCAACAAAATCAAATCAAAATTCAATCAGATTTGCTTCTGGTGGAACAGTTTTCACGTGACGGTCGTCGTCTCTGAGATGAGCAGAGCCATCCTCCTTAATCAAATATAAGCTGAACATTAGCCCTGGATGAGATGGAAACAGGAATAAGTTCTGATCTAGTAAAACATTTAACTCCCTGATATCCTATAATATGCATTTTCTTTTTTTCTTGGTTTCCTGTCAGCACTTCAGATGGTTGCATGAAAAGTGCAATTTACACGTGCAAGTAAAGTTTACTTTAAACGTTTTAAATGTTTACTTGCACGTGTAAATTCCAGTTTTCATGCAACTATCTCAGGTTACTTTAAGTTAAACGAGTCAGTCGTCTGAAGACGGTGAAGAAAGACGAGTTCTTTGAGGAAAATACCCTGATATTCAAGAAAACCACCTGTAATTGTCCAGAATAACAAACACCACGTGACGTGATGAGAAAATAACAAGTTTGAATTAACGAATGAGAAGTTGATAGGACTCCATGTTTAATTATGTTTAATTAGCGATTGAAAAGAACAGATGCTGCTTTTCACTATTTTATTTCAGCACCATAAAGTGAATCGGGAAACGCCTGCTGCCTTTCCTACATCCTGTTTATTGCGGCCACGCAGAACGAGACAGAAACACAACCCAGTGACGTGAAATAGTAGCCTGATATTTACAGTAACTAATAAAGGTTCACTTCCATTCAGGTTGTTAATATCAGTGTAAACGTCTCTGCTACGCCACAGGAAAACCTTGCAATACTATTCATGTTAAACACGATTATTAAAGTAGATTGATGTATATTTTACAATAAATCACAATAACTG